>PVIJ01009209.1:0-68295 GCA_004024925.1 Scalopus aquaticus
GCAGCAATGCGAGTTCGACGCCCGGCCGGGGAGATTCCCACATGGTGCGGCAGACCTCTCCTGCCTTGCCCGCTGCTCCCCTCAGCAGTGTATTTCTGATCGGCCTGTTCTCCCCCCCGGTCTGTCTCTGGTGAACCCTCTCACCGCCCCACACCTCTGGCCTGTACCCCAGCTTGTATGCATAAGTAAATAAATCTTTAAAAAAAAAAAAATTAAAAAAAAAAAAATACTGGAGGAGCCCACTCGTATGTGGAAGATGAAGGAACACAGCGAAGGGACAGACAAAACCAAACCAAAACAAACCCTTGAAATCTGACTGCAGCTGGCGGGGCCCCCTGGATTGGGGGTTCCCCAGTCCTAGGAGGATTAGGGGCCTTTGTCGGCAGGTGTGGTGACATCCGTTTGTAGAGGTGTGACCCTGAACCTCTAAATCAGTTCCAGTGTTATAAACCAGTGTTACCACTATCAAAATAATTTAATACATAAATGCATTCATTAATAAGATTAAAATGAACAGCACTGCTCGCGAAACATAGAACCCAGCTACGTTTCATGAGGTTCTACGTAGCACACCCTGTTTCACAGAGTCCTGAGCGGGCCCTCGGCCCAAGGCCCTCTCAGGCCACACTGCGCCCGCCTGAGGGGTCTGGGCGCCCAGGGAGCCCCCACCTCCAGGAACAGGAGCGCGCTCGTGCTGGGGTCTGGGCCTCTTCCCCTGGCCATCCTCCCCCACCCTGCTCCCGCATCCCCTCCCCTGGGGTTAAGATCTTGGCCCCTCCTGTGCTTGGTGGGGGTGGGTCTGCCTCTGGGCCCCCTCTCTGGCCAGATGACGCTGCTCAGTGACCTTCCACCCCAGCACTTGAGGCCTTTGTGAAGAGCAATTGGTCTTCCTGCTCTTTCAGGAGCAGACGCAGAGGATGGCATCACCACCGTCAGCGCTGGGGGGAGCTCAGCAGGGGCGGGGAGCCCCTCAATGCATGGTCTCTGGGGGGAGCTCAGCAGGGGCGGGGGAGCCCCTCCATGGTCTCTGGGGGAGCTCAGCAGGGGCGGGGGAGCCCCTCCATGGTCTCTGCCCTCGGGGGCAGGCGGCTGGTTACTCAAAGCCCGGAGTGTTCCCTCTTTCCTGACCTCCAGGGCAACTGCAGTCCCTGTGCCTGTGCATGTGTGTGAGTGTGTATTGTGCATGCATGTTCATTGTGTGAGTGTGTGCGTGTCTGTGCACATGTGGGTGTGAGGGTGTGCATGCATGTGTGTATGTGTGCATAGGAAGATGTCCTCTCTCATCACTGTGCGGCAGCTGTGTGTTGCGTATCACCTATTTATGGCCCAGGGAGATCGTATTTCCCGCGTCAACTGGTCTCGCGCATGTCCCAGGTATGTGTTGCCAAGGGTCACGTGAGATGTGCATCATTTAATACCAGGGAAATGCAAATGTTTTCTTTTAAATGTTCATCTATATTCTCTGTGAGATCTTAAAGACCTGAAAATTTTCCTCCACTCCTATTCCACTTGAAAATGAAGCAATTGTCACATTTTGGGAAACCCACGGAGGATGGCTTTAGAGATGGTTTTCAAAGAGCAAGGAACTGGAGTTTGCATCCTGCTGCGTGAAGCCGCCGCAGGAATGGTTGGCATCTCTTCTTCGCCTCAGCTTGCCTCTGGGTAATCTAGCCGCACTTGTTTTGGTTTCATGCAGCTCTCTGCGCTAGAGGACGGGCGAGTCAGTCTCCGGGTGGATGCAGAAGCGCGGGCTCAGGGACTAGTCACCTGCCTCCCATGCAGGGGCACCTCTGCCCCGCAGGACAGCTTCACCCAAAGGTGCCTGAGGCGGTGCTTGGCAAAGACAGGTGGGGAGATGGCTTAGGGCGAGCTTCCACTTCTGGTAAATGAGCTTGGCCAGATGGTGCTGTCGCAAGCCACTTTTAGAAACCTGAAGTGCAATTTGTTCATCTCCATTTTTTAAAAAGATTTATTCATTCAAGAGCTGGGGGTGCAGGCCAGAAGTGTGGGGTGGTGAGAGGATTTGGCAGAGACGGAGTGGGGAGCAGAACAGGAAGATCGACTGAAATACACTGCTGAGGGGAGCAAAGGGGAGGCAGGAGAGGTCTGCTGCGCCATGTGGGAAGCTCCCTGGCCGGGTATCGAACTAGTGCTCCAGTGGCTCTGGCTAGCTTCAAAGAACTGAGACTTAACCCATTGTGCCACCAGGGAGGCCCTGTTCATCTCCATCTTGAGCGTGGTCCTCATTCTTCTAAGCAGATGGTGTCTTGCAGTTAAATGGCACGGAGGCGTTTGGTTTTAGGGTAAGAGTGACACAGGGCAAGCCTGGCAGGTGCTGTCATGGAGTCTTCTTCTCAGTGCCCCTTGACATCAACAAGTCCCCAAGGGGACCACTTTTGGTTGTCCAACCGTAGAGCATCCACGTATGTCGATGGGTTGATTGCCCCAAAGAGAACCTGGCTCCAGTCCAAGCTAGCTCTCTCCAAAGACTGAGGACTCGATCCACTCTGCTCTTCTTCCTGAGTCTTGTTGGTTTGAAATCAGACTGCAGCAAAGTTACAGATGATCTACCTACTCTTTGCAAGGGGGCACAAATCAAATTCAGAAAGATCTCTCTCGACAAGAAGAGGAATGCAAAGCCAGCTCAGTTCTCCAGTTCTCAAAGTAAGACTTTGAAGGTTGAGCCTGGGAGAGCCCAGCTGGCACCGGGCAAATTAGGGACAGGAAAGCGCTGGGGTTGTGTGGCTCTTCGCTTGCATTTTAACTTCAGAAGAGCTCACCTTCTGCTCTTAAGATCATTTCCAAAATGTTCGCCAAATCCTCTCCCAAATATAATTCTTTTTCAAAGTAAAATAGAGTTCTCTTTCCAATTGTGAAAGTAATTCTTGTTAATTGTAAAAAAAAATCAGTAAGTAAAACATCAGCCCAAATCCTGCAACCCAGAGATAAGCACTGCAAACATTTGTCCAACGTTTTCCTACACATTTCTCCCACACACATGCACATGCACACGCACACACACCATTAGATATACTTAAGATCATGTTATACATGGGTTCTATGAACTACTCGATAATCTATTATGGCCTGATTTCTAATTATCTGCCTATGTGTGTGTGTAAGTGTGTCTGTACATATCTTGACAGCTGGGCTCCAGATTATTATTCCTGATTTCATATTATTTCAGATTCAGGTCATTAAAACAGCAGTGCAGTCCCTGATTGTAAATTCATAGCAAAAATTTAGGTGAGCATTTTGGTCAATTCCTATTTCATTTTAATATTAAAAGCAACTTAGTGATAAATATTCAGATAAATTTTTATGCCCTCAAACTATGCCTATGTAAAATCATTTGAAAGATTGTTGGCTCAGAGGGTAGGATTGTTAATCATTTATATACAGTGTCCATAATATATAATGTATCCATTACATAATGCATCACATTACAATATAATTAGTATAATATATGAAATTGTAAATTATATGGAATTATATAACATATTCATAATTATCTATACTATAATTATTTTACACATATTTTATATATTACATGTAAAAAAACACATATTTACTAGGGATTTTTACGAACCACAAATATTTAGATGTACTTGGTCCTTAGGCTCTGAACAGAGGCAATCCTGTCCTTTTTCATTCATATCAAGGGGACTTGCAATTCCCCAGGTACCACTAACAGGAAATGCCTCAGCCCCTCTAAACCCTGCAAAGGATGCACCTCCAAACCTGGCATGAGGACTCCTTTGAAGGTGAGGAGAAAGAGGAACCAGCCCGTGCTGAACAAGCCAGCGAGGTGTGCCGCATCTGGTCTCCTGTGGGGGAGGCTGCGTTTCCCAGGAGCTGAGCTCTGCCCTCCGCCGAGAGTGCCTAAGTTGAAGGTAGATTTCAAAAGCAATCTCTGATAGAGGCTTTTTGGTTTTATTTTAGTTTTTGTTTCATCTCTCCTTTTCTATTTTTTTCTGCTGCCAATCTGATTGTAACGACTGTTCTTGTTGACCTTTTTGTGGCTTTTTTTTTATTTGAAAGAATTAAAAATGATAGCGTCCATGAATACACATAACTCTTAGCTTCTTTTTATTAACGAAATGCAATGGGGGAATAAATACAGTGAGCGTTCACAAAAAAGTGAAGAATAGAAAATTGTTTAAGTGGCCAAAGAAACTTTATCCTATTGTGTTGAAGCCAAGCCCACGCCAGCTATATGTAAATGCAAGCAGTGGTCTGTGTTCCTGCTTCCGCTTTGAAGTTGCCATCTGAATTTAATTCTGCCTTTGTGATTAAATCAGGCCATTACGTTTAATCTCACTTAATAGTAAGAAACGTCCTTTGTTGTTTTCTATAGGCAACATATTCTGCCCCTAACATATACAGCTTGGTATTCACACTTTACTATTAATCCCCGATGGCTGATAATTGCTTCATCTCCAAGCCCTCTGTCCAATTCACAAGGGGCTGATTGCAACTATTCTTCCCCTATACATTAATGCACTGTTTGGGGCTTGCTTCTTTGGCTCAGTGAACCCTATCAAGCTGTCCACATTTTCTGGGCATGTGGGCGTATTGTGAGATGTTAAATTAAATTCTGTGTTGCCCCCCGCCCCCCAACACCAGAATCTATTAGCCCTGCAACTTAGCTGATTGACAAGGAGGACTACTTCTTCCCTCAAAATCCTGCAATGAAAAATAACAACAGGCTGGATATTTTGCTTCTAGGAAAAGACTGGAGTCTTCTTACCACCACCCTGTGATTTAAGTTTTCGTGACCACAGCAAGATCAATTGCTTTATTGCCACAGCTTCATTTCATTTGCCTGGATCGTTGCTTTTCTGGGAAAAACGATTAGACCTAGGGAAGTAAAATTCATTGCCCCAGGGTTTGAAATTATTTTCACATTCTTGATTTTCCCCAAATGTGGTTTTAGTTGATGAGTCTTGTTCTCTCTCTGCCACATGCATAGATCTCAGGCATAGATCTCAGATCTCAGGGAGCAGAGTAACAGTTGCTGAACAGCCTCTGTCTTTCTTTCTGCACCTAAGTTAACAAATATGGCTAATTTTAATGTTAAGCTTTACAAAGAAAACAGGGCTTCCTTTCTGTCCCCCACTCAGTAGATGGACAAGAGGTGCTAAGCTTTTCATTGCGCCAACTTTGGAATAGGAGCACTATCAACCTGACTTTCTAGTTTTGAAAGTATGACTAGCTGATTGTGTCTAATTCATGGCAAACGCATGTAGTACCAGGAATGTGAACAGTAGCTGCAGCTCATGTATGACTGTCTTGTTCCACTGATAGCTGTGTCGGCTTTATAGAGTTGCAGCCTCCCTACTACTCTTGGGCTCTTGGAAAATCCACACATCTAGTTAAAAAATTTTGGATAATGAAAATACCATAAAAATAGTATTTTTTCTACAACTATGATGTATAAAATATTTAATTATACAAGTAATAATTAAGTACAAATCATCTTAGATTTGTCACTGAAAAATCTTTCAAGTTGAGAAAAACTAAAGAAAAAAGCCAAAAATCCTTCCAAATCCCACAGATATAGTTGCTGTTATTTTCTAGGTATTTTCCTGGTATATTTCCTGGTGCTGGAGTATTTTCGACATCTACTTTTCCTCAATAACTTACTTGTGAATAAACTCATACATAAAATTGCATGCATATAATGTTTTCAGAATTTTCAAATTCTAGAGTTTTCTTGTGAAAATTCTGATTTTCTTATATTAAATACTTAATTACAGGGGCACCAAGAAATGTGTACCATAGTGTTAAAAAAAAAGTTTTCTTTTTAAAATAAACTTTTAAGTTTGAAATGACTTTAGAGTCAAAGACAAGTTACAGAGATAGAAGGACCCCCTGGTACAAACCCTTGCCCAGTTCCCTCTGGTTTGAACATTTTACAGGACACTTGTTCCAACCAAGATTTAAAAATAAGTGCAGAAAGGAGCATACAGTTTCTTCACCTGCTTCATCTACCATAAAGTAAATACACCATGTCCTCACTCAACATCATCAAAATGCTCACCGGTTCTTGGAAACTGGAATTTAAGCAAAAAGGCAGATAAAGAAACCAATCCCCAAAGTTTAATTGATATAAATAAGAGCAATTCCTATGGCACATTTCTGGTCACAAAAACATCCCCAAACTTCTAAATAAAGATGCCAAACACTTCTAATAGTCAACAATCATCTGTCTCCATTCATCGCCTTCCCAAATCTGCTTGTTTGGGTTCAGGGTCACAAGGTCAGAGCCCCTCCTCTTGCTGAGCGCCCCACGCCGGACAGGACGCTCTTCCCTCACAGGGCACACAACCCACCCCACACCTGCTGCCTGGGACCTCTGAGACCCACCCCAATGAACCCACCCATGTATTCCGGGGCATGGGGGGAAACTATCCTGGAGAAATCCCCCAAAGACACAGGGAGAACATGTCGCCCCCACACGTGGTGACTTCGGCTGGGAATCAGTTTTTTCAAATTTCTTTTTCTTCTTCAAATTGATAGCAAATCCGTGCTGTGTGAAAGACTTGCTGTATTTCCTTTGTCATGAAACATTCTTGTAAAGTGTCATCTTTCTCTTTCTTTTAAAGCGGCAACAAAATAGCACGAGTAACTAGCAGCTGGTGAGGCGCTAAGGGAAACTGAGAGTGTGTCAGCAGAAAGTGGTTTCCAGAAAAACTGCAGTTATGGGGGTGCCTGTGGGTGGGGTCTTACCCAGAGCACCCTGAGCCCCAACCCCAAATCTGCCTGGGGGGCCCAGGGCACAGTCCACCCCACACCTCTGGGCCCAGCCCCTGCAAAACAGATTGCGTGAGCAAAGAGCAAGGCAGAATCACTTAGGCCTTTGTTTTTAAAAATGACAGCAGGAATACCTTCTCACTGGAGAGATTTTTGCAGGCATACATAAAAAGAAACAAGCCAGGTGCTAACACAACCACGCAGAAATAACCACTGTGGACCGTGGCTGTGTGTTGGGGATCATAATACTTTTTCATTGACATCATGACCATTTCTTCCTAATATTAATATTCTTCTAAAATTTTTTTCCCAGTGATGCATGGAATCCCATCCTAAGACTTGATTTTAATTATTTGACTTAGGCTCATAATTTTGGACAATTAGGGTATTCCAGTGTTTTCTTATTAAGCTCTTTTCCCTATTATATTATTTTTCCTATTTATATTTTTTCTGATATATTATTGTAATATATAATGGCATAATATGCTATTAAGTTATTTTAATATAAAGTATGTCATTCTAAGTAACATGCCTCATTATTTCTTCAGGAAACTACCTTAAAGGTAGAATTCATGGATTAGATCAGGGTTGCCCAATTCGCATCTTTCCTGAGTATTATTTTCTCAGAGCTGTAAAAAAAAGATCCACGGAATTTTACTGCGTCTGATGAAGAAGCCACATGAAAGCGATGAGCTCAGAAGAAGAGACCAAACCCTCCCGTGGCGGGAGTGGCTCCCAGTTAGAAGTTTCTATTTTGTTAACCATGCACCTACCCAGGGGCTCCCCCACAAGAAGAGGGGTGCGTGCTGGTGTGGGGTGATGAACACCAACACCCACCTCAAGGAGCCCCCCAGGATGCTGGAAGGCAATCAAAATAAAAACAAGGAGAAAAAGAAGCAAGTACGAGTTGTCATCAGTGGGTGATCTCATAGCTGCCAGGAGTTTCCAGCATGTTCAAAAAGCAAAAACAAGATGAGCGCGGCTGTGAGTAGCAGCCAGCGACAGCCAGCGGGCCTTTTCCCAGAGCTGGGCGACCCTGGCCGTGCCCGAGTGAACTCACTATAATTGAGCTTGCCATTGCCTGTAAGTGACACTGCTCTCTTTTTGAAAGGGAGCTGGTATTTTTAGTTTAGTTTATATGATGTAAAAAATATGGGATGAGGCATATGATTAAAGAAAAAATCCCTAAAGCATTTACTAGGGATCAACAGAAGATTTTTAGCACAGAAATAGAAAAAGAAATCAGAGCTATCTCAGCCTCCATTGACTTGTTCTAACCCTGCGTCGACTGAAAATAAAATTCACCAGTTGTGTAACAGTCACCGGTTACCAGGAACACCTTCCACACCCAGAGTTGATTTGAAATTCACTATTGCTGATGAGGGGGGGTCGTTATTTGTTACCTCTAGCGCGGGGAGGGAGAAGGCAGGTGCTTACAGGGTGCCATGAAAGCAGGGGCAGGAAAACAGGGAGTGACAGAAAATGTGAGACCAGCCTCTGGGTGTCCCTGCTGTGAACTGGTCCTTCATGTCTCGACAATGTGAAGGGCCTCAGATTCTTTTGCATCGTGGTCTTGGGTATTCCTAAGCAACAGTCCGAATCCCACAGCTTTTTTTCACAGCGTCACATCGGGAGCTAGAGGAGCAATCGGCATTGAGCTTAGTATTTAAACCCCACATTAGGAATTCCATAGAAAGCTGGGCAATACTTTAATTTCTGGAATGACCTTATTTGCTATAGGACTGAGATCAGATAGTGAGATGAGGACTGTATTTCGCTACTTGACTCTTGGCAGAAGCAACCCCCTTCCTTCCTGTTCTTCTCATGCCACCTCTGCTCCCTCTTCCCCTCTTTCTCTTCCCCACATTCATGCAGGGTTTGCCCTATATCCAGGTGCCTAGGAGGAAAGTAGGTGGGGCTAGGCAGCATCACTGGGCTGGAGGGATTGCCAAGGACAGGGAGGGCGTCTGCCTGGTGTCAGGTGAAGGTTTTCTGTAGGAAGGTGGCAGACAGATAAGATGGGTGGGGAGGTGGGCTGGATGGTGGGAGGAAGTGGCAGGAGTAGAAGAGCCCAAGGCCGGGGTGTTGGGGGCTGAGCGGCAGGTGGGGTTGGACAGGTGGGAGCTGAAGGGGGGGTGGGGGTTGCTGAGTTTAGGGCTCCAGCCTGCCTGGATTTGACTGGTCGCTGCTAAACATGAATGAAAGTTCTCGACAGAAGGCGACACCTGATTGGGCAGCGTGGCCTCTGTGAGGGCTCTTGGGCTATTTAGGTGGAAGGCAGGGAGGCTTCCACAAGGCGGCTGCAGCGGCTGCGAGTTTGGCCCAGTCTGGAAGCACCCGTGGAAACACTTCACTTCTACTCAGTCAGATGGTTATTTTGAAAAGTGAAGCTGTTTATATCACTGAAGTGACATTGTGTGACCTGCTCTGCTTTTAGGACATAAATAATGGCTGCTTCCCTAAGGAAACTGTTCCTGGGCCCACTGGCAGCCTGGGAGTCTCCGGGGGGTTGTGTGACTGGAGGACCCAAGTGAGAGCTCGAGGTGGAATCAGAAAAGCTTCTGCAGGCCTGCAGTTCTGCAGCGCACCCACAGCTGGCCGGGGCCAGTCTTCAGCACAGATGCGTGTGCCTACCCTTGTGATTGTACACACATGTGTACGTGTATGTGTGTGCATGGATGTGTTATCTGTGTTTGTGTATATGTATGTATTGGATGTAGGTGTGTGTGTATTTGTATATCCATGAGTGCGTGTGTATGAATGTACGTGTATGTGTGTTTGTGTGTATATGTATTTGCATGCATGTGTATCAGATCTGTGTGTATGTGTACATATGTGTACGTGCATGTGAGGTTTTTTGTGTGTATGTGTTTATGGGAATACTGCACAGGCCAGCAGACCAACTGTGTGTGTGTGTGTGTGTGTGTGTGTGTGTGTGTGTGTGTGTGTTCTTTACTTTAGGAATCAAAGCAAGAGGTTTGAGGCCAGTTTTGAAGCTTGAGGCCAGTTTTGAAGCTGAGGCCTGTTTGATACAACTGCTGCCCACAGACGAATGCAATTAATTCTCAGGCCTTGCCTCCATCATCCCTGGAAGCCTCCAGGTGCAAAAGAGAGCTGGGTTGGGTGCTTAGGAGACCACTGAAAAATAAAAATTAGAAAAGAATGAGAAACTTAATTTCCTTCCCCCACCCCACACACTTCCTTCTTTAGTCTGTAAATCCTGACGAGGCTCCGTAGCTCCTGCCCTACCTTGGGAGGGTTTCAGCTATTCTTGGTTGAACCTGTTATGGATATTCCCAGGGTAATTCCTTGAATACAGGCTCCCAAATTAGAAAAGAACAAGTCTCACCCTTCTTCATGGAGTGGAGATGGTTCCCTTAGGGGTTTGGGGGAGTCCAAGGTTTGCTTTGTGGATAAAAAATGACTCTTGTCTCTTATATCCACTCTCTTAACTCTCCAGTCACCCCACCCCAAGCTGCCTCACCTCCTGCAGACCTTAGGAAATCTGCCTGCTCCAGGTTCCTCTGAAGTGAGACCTCAGTAAATAAGGTCCAAGATTGACTTTATGATTTTGATTTAAACACACACACACACACACACACAGAGAGAGAGAGAGAGAGAGAGAGAGAGAGAGAGAGAGAGAGAGAGAGAGAGAGAGGGGCAGAGTTTAAATGTTGGAATAGTTTAGTAAGATAGAATTGTTCCAGAAAATCAGTAAGAGAGTTAGTGAGGATGGAGCCTTCGCCATTTGTCATTATCATTTTGGCTGGTGCGATTAGTGCTCGCACTACCTGTCTCTCTGTCAGTGTGGGGATGAATTCATAAGCTGTGAAGATGGGGACACGGCTTAAAGCACTGGCATTTCTAGCACCGGTCAGCTTGCTTGTTTAGAGTGGGGGTGGGGGTTGGGGTGGGGGGACAGTTCAATCACTGGGAAGACCTGAGGTGTAAGATGTGCTGGTTTTCAAATGTTGGCAACTAATTCATTTGAACCAAACAACCAACAGACCTTTACCACTGCCTTTACCCCATAGGCAGCTGCAGATTTCAGAGGCCAGTGAAGCCTCATTGGCAGAAAAGTCACAGAAGTGGGAGGCTCGTGAATTGAGCCATCCCTGCCAGCACCGCCGTACTCGAGCAGGTGTGCTCACCTGCGGAGAGCAACTGTCGTGCCCACAGCCAGCCTCTGCCTGCACTGTATTTCTGTGGAAATGGAAACTAGACATGAGCCTGTTGGTGTAAGTTATTTTTGATATAAAACATCCATGCAATAAAATTTGCTCTTTTAACTATTTCAAAGTGTACAGTTCAGTGACATTCAATCCTTTTACGTTGTGTATGGTGCATCGGAGCCCCTGTCAGCTCCAACCATCTTTGGACTTTTTGATCTTCCCAAACTGACACTCTGTTGCCATTAAGCTAAGTCCCCATCCTACCCCCCCCCCATGTACCCTTCACAACCATCGCCTTTCTCTCTATGAATTTGACAACTCTAGGTTCCTCATATTAATGGAATTCTATAATACTATGTTTGACTTTTTTCACTTAGCATAATGCTTCCAAGCTTCATCCATGCTGTTATATGTATCCAAATTTCCTTCTTTTGATGGCTGCATAATATTCCCCTGTGTGGACATACGACATTTGGTTTATCTGGTTATCTGTGGGTAGACCGTGGGTTGCTTCCACCATTTGGCTATTGTGAATGGCACAACTGGGAGCCTGGGCTTCCAAATCTGATCGAGCCTCTGTTTTCATTTCTGCATGTTGTCTTTAAACAGGTCCACTGCATACTCCGACGAGCACCCATATTCTAGAACCACGGGTACTTTAGCCACATCCCCTGCTGTATCAAATCACCTGATTGTTACAGGCGAACACGCAGCCTGAGTCCTGGGCTCTGGTGAACCGAGCAGATGTTAATGGAGATTGTCCAGTTCATCAAATCCACGAGGATGCTGAAGAATCAAGTTTAGAGGTGACTGGACAAGCAGGACCGCACCACAGGAAGGATCTACTTTGGATGCCTTGGCTGTCATCGCGCCATCGGTCACTCATTGCTGCGCCACCACAATTCCTCGCCTGTATTCTGGCCCGGACCACCTCTACCATCCTAGTCTCCACGCCAGCCTCATGCCAGCCCCAATGCTGCTGAGTGCTGGAGTCAGCTGCAGCCCCTGCGAATACCCCCCAACAAACCTGCCTGTCTCAGCCCTCAGCATCCACATTGGAGCACGTCCATCCATGGACCCTAACCAGGCCCTGGGCGCCCGGATGTGGGGAGGGGCTCCCGGGTGACGTGGGAGTCCTCCCTTCTGCGTGGCTGGGGATTCAGCCCAAGGAGGAAGGGGATTCCTGATCAGTGATGAACGGGGTGGGCTCCATGGGCCTCGGGAGTGCCTGGGTGTCTCTGCCCAGCTCCAGCCTGGGGGACCTCGCAGTGCAAGGCTGGAGCTGGCCCCGGCGGGAGCACCAGCCACTCAGAAGCAGCAAACATTACAAATCAGGGCTTTGTTCTTCCTTTAGAGGACCTGTTTACCAGCTCCCCCAGGTTCACAAACCAACAACCAAAGTGCCAGGGGTCTAGGCAGGGAAAATCATCAGTGATTTCTGCAAATTAGATCAATGGGCTGAGCGGAAGGGAGGAAGGTGGCGAGGAGAGCACCCCCGTCTGGGTGTCTGGCTGCAGGAGCAGACCTCTGTGCCCTCCAGGCAGAGAATTTAAACCACGTCTGTGTATGTAATACTGTATGTTCTAGTAGTAAACATACAAAGAAATAAGCCAAGTTAATTTTAGTAATATATTTTAGTTAATCACAATGTTCAGAATATTATTCTTTCAGCATGAAATCAACACAAACGTTATTCAAGGGCAGTCGCCTTTGTTCACTTCTTCATCTGAGTCTTCAGAGTCCCACACATGCTTTACACTTACGGCACATCTGGATCTGGACTTGCCACATTTCAGGTGCCCAGTAGCTGCTTGTGTGATGTGACTGCTAGACAGGACGAGGCGGGCTTAGGGCTTTGCAAGAACGGTTCCAGAACCAGGTTCTTCAAACCATCTCTTAGGGGTGGATCGGGACGGGAAGATCGTTACTCTCTTAAAGGTGAACAAAATCACAAGTTTCAAAGTTGCTGAGTGAGTGGTGCACCTGCCATGGCTGGACAGCTGGATTTGGGGAGAGGGCAGGCATTTAATATGGATCCTGTCTTAAGAATGAATCCTAAATATTGCTGAGGGTCTTGACCATAACCTTGGAAATATGTGCAGACGTGGACCGAGACAGCAGGGAGTGAGGAGACAGGACTGAAGGCCCCGCGTGGGGGAGCTGTCTACAGGGCTCTCGAAGCCCCACACGCTGCTTCTCTCACCTCTTTCTAGAAAATGTATCTACAGTAAGTGCCTGTCAAGCAAACAACCATATCCTGTTTGAATACTCTTGGGCATTGTCATCAGGGCTGTTAACTTTGGAGGGTGATTTGACAACAGCTTTCAACATTTCAGAGGAGCAAACCCTTTGGCACAAGTGTTTCCGGGGAATAATCTCATCTATACGCGTGCAAACCTGTATGAGCAAGGATGTTTGCTAAATGCTGTAAACAACTAAAATGTTTATCCACAAGCAACTGGTGGGGTGAATTATAGTATCTCCTTTCTGTGAAAGATTCGGCAACTGCAAAAAAATGAGACCCGTATATATTTATGGATGGATGAGTAAGAAGTAATTTATAAGTGACATGGAAAGAAAGCCACAGCATACAGAGAAACACAGAAGGAAAAAGCAAGCTGCAAAACAACCAATAATATGCGATTTTTGCAAGAAAGCAAAAATAAATTCTTTTTTTCCCTGTAGAGGCATTGACAAGAAAATTTGAAAAAACACCATCAGGTTCTCGGAGGGTGTGGGGCTCTGCCAGGAGGCTTTAGGGAGGGAGATTTATTTTTTATTTTATATACATTGATCATGTTTGAGGTTTACAATGATCTTGTATTGTTTGTGTCATCATAAAAAGGTATCAGATAGTAGACACATTAACATGTTTTCTCAGGACAAAGCACTCCAGTGCTGGCTACTGGGTCATGAGTACTCAGGACCCGCAGGTGGGTTGTAAGGGGGTTCTGCTGACAGGATGGAGCCACTTGCCGCTGTGACACAGAAATCTCACCCATGTGCTCACCTTGGATGCAGCCATTCCCCCTCTCCAACTGTGTCCCGGGGCAGATGGAGGCCACAGAGACGAGTGCGCAAGGATGTCACCGTGGCGTGGTTTACAGTAGTGACACAGCTGACCCAGCAATGAGATGCTCATTTTAAAGGAGTTACTTCAATAAGTCACAGGGGCACAGCCAGTGGAATCCTGGGTAAAATGGTGCTTTGGCACGGTATTTATCAAGGTAGCAGGCTGCCCACGGTCTAGTATTCAAGGAATGAAGCAGTTGCAGGACTGTGGCACAGCTGAATTCTGATCTCTGGCATCTGCTCGGCTCTCTGTGGAGAGGAAAAGGCGTAAACGAGAATGTTAAGTGTGGCTGGCAATGGCTTCCTGGGAGTGGCGAGGCCCAGGCTGTGCATGTGTTCTGCTGTGTCCCCTTGAAATGGACTAAATTATGTATGGTACATATATAATCGTTTTATTATCCCCCAAATAACAAAGATCTCTCTTTTAAAAAGAATTGCCCTAGAAGGCAGTTCAGAGTCTCCCTGTCCATTTGTCTTAGCAACAATTTCAGTGTGAAAACACTCATCCAGGCCTCCTGGAACTCAAATTTTGATTCAAAGGCTCTTAACCTTTGTTTTTCAGCTGCTGAGAATGAGGGAAGGTCAGGAATCTAGAATGGTCAAGAATAATTAACAAATTCTCACAAGGGAGCACTTTTCAAATTCTGTAGGTTTTTCTGCTAATGTTTCAAATTAGGGTGTTTAGATTTAGAAAGGAACTTCAGCAGAACTTCAGGGGTCCTCTGGATGAAGGGCCTATCGGCCAACCCCGAGAGCCCTTGAGCCAGGCACGCCTCTTCAGTGGCAGCATTTTCCACACAGGTGGGTTGGCCAGGTGTGCTTCCTGGTGAAGACTGGCAGACGACTTCACCACAACCTGACTATGTCTTGTGGCCTCATCTTCCAGGGTGAAGGTGTTTTTTTAATTAATTAATTACGTTTTATACATCGTTGTTAATTCCGGGACAATATTTGGTTTCTCCTGTTGCGTCGGGCAACATCACACTGCCAAAGGGGAGCAGTGGAACAGGCTACACAACACAGGAGCTGCCGAATGAGCAGGATCCTGGCTGTTTCATTGAGAGAATAATCATACAGCGTCAGTTGTAAGGGGAAGGAGGACAAAGAGAAGAGGGATGGGGGGGGCTAGAAAAATGTGCTCTCATCTATAGCATCAGGGATGAGGGTCTGTCCTCCAGGCTTCTCATCTGCTTGATGACTCAGAATTGTTATTGAGATCAAGCCCTAGATCCTTTGCTGTGGTTTCAATCATCTCCCCTCTGGTGTGGTCACCCCGTCTCTCATCACCGCAGCACCCCTGACCCATCACCACCCTCCCTTGCGCTCTTCCCTCCCTTGTTTTGACCCTTCTCTCCCCTCTACCCTGCTGTGTGCCTCAGATCCAAGGTCAGCTTGCACGTTTTGTTCTCCAATGAAGAAACACTAATGGCCTACGAGCATATGAAAAAGTGCTCAACGTCACTTACAATCAGGGAAATGCAAATCAGAACCACAATGAGATACCACCTCACACCAGGGAGAATGGCCCACATTGAAAGAACTGGAAGCAGCGAATGCAGGTGAGGGATGGGGAATGTGGAGGGAGGGGCGCCCTCTGCAGCGCTGGAGGGAATGCAGGCTGGGGCAGCCCCTTCGGAAAGGTCTCCCAGGGGGAAGGTTGGAGTCCAGAGCAGCGCCCGAGGGGCAGCCTGCTTGGGACAGAAAGCCCCTTAATTTCACTCAGCTCGTCTCGGCGGTGTCCTGGAACCACACTTCCATGCTCCTTCTCTTTGATGGACCAGTCCACTTCCGGTCGGGCCACCCCAGCCTCCGGCATGGAGTCCCCAGGCTGCCAGGTCACCACGAATGCTCCCTCCTGGTGAGGTGAAGGCCCGAAGCCCCAGGCTGGCAGAGGGAGGAACCCCCTTCCTCTAGGGCTTCGGACTCTGAGGCTGGGGTTTCCATGAAGTACTGTCCTCCTACGGGGCTCAGTGCGGCCTAGAAGGAGCCTGCCTGAGGGCCTCTGGCGCCGCTGGTCACCATTTCTCTTTTGGAGTCTTTAAAGAGACACAAACGACTCAGGGCACGTGTGTCATGGCCCCCACATTGCCGGAAGGGGGCCAGGCCAGCCTCCCCGCAAAGAGCTGAACGGAAAGGGAGTTGCTCCCTGGAACAGTCGTCTCCTGTGCAACGGGACAAGGCAAGATGGCCTCTGGGCCTGTCTGCAGCAACAGAGGGTCCCACCTGCTGTGCCCAGTGCCTTGGCAACACCAGCCCCGGGACGCAAGCACCGCCGCCCTCCCGTCTCGCAGACGGCATCGAGAGGACGTGGAAACGAGGCCAGGTACCCAAGCGCGGAGGGGTGCAGCGGGAACTGGCAGCCAATGTCCGGACGCCAGCCCGGCTGTGAGGACACGGGTTGGGGGGCTCCTTTCTTGCGCTTGGCAGCGTGCGGGTGTCTTGTTTATTCTACAACCTGAGGGTGCGTGTCAACTGCGCCCAGGAAGTCTGCCAGGACGACTATCGCTCCCCTTCCCAGCAGTGTGTGCTAGTTTGTGTCTCTGTGTCACATTATTTAGCAGTAAGATTTTTTTTAATTGAGGTAGGTACAGCTTTTTTGATGTTGCCGCACACTTGCTAGAGTCTAGTGTGAACGTAACTTTGACGTGTGCTGGGACACCGAAGAACTTCTGTGGTCACGTGATGGTGATGGTCTCCTGGCCTGGCGGGCTAGATTGGAACCTGCCACATCTCCAAGCTGAGCCTGCCCTGCCCCTGAGTCCCTGGACTTCACACTGCCCTGGAATCGGGGCGCCGTGGGCTAAGTTCATCCCTTGGGGTGCTTGCTTCTCTCTATCCTCCCACCTGGCCAGTGACAAGCAGGGACAGTGGGGAGGCTGTGGCCTTGTGGTCACATAGAAATGGGCTTTGCCAACTGGGAGGGGGGCAGGGCTTGCGCCCTGTGCTGTGTTGGCCTCTGAGGACTCCGGTCCTGACTGTACTTAAACTTTTGATCCTGGAATTTTGCACCAATTTTGAGCTTTTTAAAAAAATGTTGCATGAAAATGTTATTTGGGGAGGTAACTGAGATTTTTGGTGCCCCCTAAAATTTGGCACCCAGAGAAAGGGCCTCACGACTCACCCTGGTTCTGCCCCTACTTGCAGAACTTACAGTGCCCTGTTTCCTCCTAAGACCCACGGAGCAAAAAGTGGGCCTCGCCTGAGGTGTTTTACGACAGTTAAATTCACTGGAATATTTTTTCTGGCTGTGCCCTGGCGACCAGTCTAAGATGGTCATTTAATGAGTAATTTTGTACCAAAATATAATTACTATTTCAACTCTGAGCATCAGTGAGGTCTCCCTTCCCGCCTTCTTGATTTCCGAGTGCTTTGACAGTGGGAAATTCCCCAGCATGGTCCGAAATTGGCTCTGACAGCACGACCCCGTTCAGCAGAGCACAGACCCCCTATGGAAATAACCTCCGTGCCGGCCCCTCGCGGTGAGACCGCCTTCCACCCTGACTGGACAGAGGTCCGGAGGTCCGGCGGCGCCCAATGGGGACCTTGCTGGAGCCGGTCCGGGCCTGCTGCGCTCTCTGCAGCCTCCGAGTGTGAGGGTGACTCAGCCATGATTTCATCCCCAGCCTGTTTGTGTCGCACCACACGCCGCACTCACACTGCGGGGAGCTGGGCTGAGCTGAGGCAGGGGCAGAGAATGGCATCCAGTCAGTCAGCTTGCGGCCACAGTGGCCAGACCAGCTGGAAGGCTGGGCCTTCTGAGGAGACCGTTGTCTACTAGCCGCTGGGCCAGGGGAAGGAAGCCCGGCAGCCTCCCTCTCTCTACCTTGGAGGAGCGTTTGGCTGCCACGGGGCTCAGAGTCGGGGTCCCGCCTGCAGGTCCTGACAGACAGCCTGCATGGACGTGACACGGGCTGTCTGTGGGAAGCAGAAAAAGACCCCTGTGGTTTGAGTCGGTGCCCGCAGGGGCTGGGGGTTTCAGCAGGTAGTTTTGTGCGTTCTCAGTGGGTTTTTTTCTTGGCACCACCCAATACTGTCACGGGCCCCGTGCTGGATGGCAAGGAAGACGAGGCGTCCTTGGGAAGGGTGCTTCCTCACGCACCTCCGGCAGCGCCCACAACCACGTAAATAACGTGTCTTAGCTACTGGGCGAAAATTGTGAGTGACCACAAGAACAACCCCCAAGACAGGCTCTGAGCTGGCATTCACATTTATTGCTTCATTTAAGTCCCAGTGAGTCAGAATTCGATCTTGCAGGTACATAGACCGAGGCACCAAGAACTCAAGTAGCAAGTCCAAAGTCACGACAGTGGGTGGAGGCACTATGGAAGGCCACACAGAGCCGGCTCACCGGGGAAACAGTGCGGTGAGGCAGAAAGAGGATGGGAGAGGAAATTGGTTGGGTTGCACCTGAAGTCGGCCTGGTTCCCAGGACCGGAGGAGCTAATTGCTCACCCCATTCGCCTCCGTCCCCACCGCCAGAACAGGCGACGTAGGTACAGGTGTGCGCTGGGACATGCTGAATCCTCAGGGTCACGTCTATTCAGACCCAGGCAGGGCCGGCAGTGGGGGCCCCAACATTGAGAGCAGAGGAGGATGTGCTAGAGGCCAGCGCTGGGGGCCCCCTCCCTCAGACAAGGCTTCTTTCCTTTCAGTGTCTGACTTCTGGGACTCCCCTCCACTGGCCTCAGCGTCCTTGATTTCCGCCTAAGGCATCATCTTCATGCTGTGTACGACGGGGCGGAATAGTGCCCACAAAGGAATTGGTGTTTCATGCCCACTCAACACGACTTAGCACTTACCTACCCCCCTGTCACTTCTGTTCCTAGCGTTGCCTAGCGTTTCTATTCCGAGCTGTTCCAGTTCTACCTGCCTGCCTCTGAGCTTCTCTCTCTCTCTCTTCCTTCCTCTTGCTCTCCTCTTTCTCTCTCAAACTCTTCCTATCTTTCTTCTCCCCTCCTCTCTCTCCTCTCTCTCTTTCTTCTTCCCCGCTGTGGCCACCCCATAGATGAACATTCTCTTTTAATCTTGTTATTGTGAAGTCTCCTGCCTGTACCATCTCCTGCCTGTATGACCTGGGCATTCTCTAAGGATTTACCCACATTACTTAGAAGCTTCTGGGACACAGTAGCCCTTCTGGGTCCCAGGGCTGGGGCCCAAGGTGAACCTTTTTTTCCGGGCCCATTGCCTACCTCTGGCTGGTGCTGTAGGTGCAGGGCCCACCGTCAGGGTTTGTCCTCTGTCCTGGGATTCGATGTGGGCGGCCGCCAGCGCTTAACCACTGCCAAGCAGCCCCGGGAGGGTGCCACGGCCATAGAAAGCATGCGGCCAGCCAAGGCCCACACGGCTGAGTCAGGGGCACCAGGGCCAGAACACCGAGCTCCGCTGAGACGGCCCCTTTGTTCTGCTGCAAGATGCTGCTCTCCCCGCCGCCCTGCTGGCTCGTCTGTCAGCTGTCTACTTCCTCACCTTCTAGAAGTTGCTTTCTGAAACCCTAATAACAAACATGTAACCATCAGGGGATGTCTCCAGGGTTTGCCTCGCCTCTGCTTCTCCCTGTCACTAATCTGGGTCTCCCTTGGGGCTCGGGGGTGAGGCTGCTGAAGAAAGTTCAGGTGCCTGCAGCAGGTCACCTGGCAGGGAGCTGGCCCCCGTCAGTCTCTCCTGGGCAGACTGAAGGCTGAGCAGAGAGGCTGGAAAAGGCCTGAAGCTGGGGACGTTCAGAGAGGGGCGGGAAGAGTGGGCTCAGCTGGGGGAACTCCTGCCAGGATTCCTGTTTCCAGGCCCCACCAGGACAAACCAAGGAAGCAATTCTTGCTTCCCCAGAGCAGAACCTGGCCCGTGGCCCCGGCCACCTCCACTACTTGTGGCTTTGCGCGTGGCTCCTGAACGCCCCAGCCTCTGGTGCCTCATTCAGTGGGGAGGAGGCGGAGGGGTAACTGCCAGGGCCCCTCGCCCCTTTGGCACTCAGTGGGACTCACATATGACGCGGCCCCTGGGTGCTCTGTCCTTCATGGTCACCAGGGAAGCTGCCCCTGAGGATGCACCCCTCTGCTTTCACTTCAGGTGTTCCCTCTGCCCCCCAAGTGTCAATTGACCTATTTGTTGTCCTGTGCTCAGAGCCTGAACTCTGGTCTGTCCTCATCAGCCAGAGGCAAAGGGGACAGTCTTGAAGGACACATCAACCCACAGAAGCAGAAAGAACTTCATGTCTCATGCAGCATTTCAGCTTTGATGCTGGGCTCAGGGAACCTCTTGAAGAAAGTGCTACAGTCCCCACAAGCAGTCGGCTAGGGTGGGGGGGCGGGTTTCTGGCTAGGTCTGAAGGAGCACCCCGCTGGTGTATGCTCCCATCCGATATTTGGGGGGATAAACTGGCCTGGCTTGAGAACAGTATTTCAACAACTAAAACCTGCATGAGAAAAGCGAATATGTGTCTTAGAAACACCAGACAGTTTTCAATTTGCAGCTCCTTGAGCCACCTTCAGAGGAGGTGCCATCTCCATATTGATATTTGTTGAGCGCAGAGAGGAAGGGGCACCGAGGCGGTGTGCTGTTCACGGAGAAAGCTTCCTTCAGCGGCTCTTCCCAGCATCGTCTTACTCTTGGCAAATTTATAGAGCACCACGTGGCAGCAAGAAAAGCCCTCCTTCGGGTACCTTCATTTTCTGGGTCTAGTCAGACTCACCTACATAACTGGAAGTCAGCAAGGACCAGACATGCAATTGGGGAGCGCTGCTGTTGAGAGCTAACTTTGGTCCATGGAAACCATGGAAATACCTTCCAGGTGTGAGTGGAGCCTCCTCTTGGATGGGGACACAGACCTTCTGAGTCCCATCTTTCCCAGGGTTGCATTTTCATCCTTGGTGTAATCAGTTTCCCTTAGAGGAGAACACTGTAAATAGCCCATCACCGGGGGCCGGGTGAATCCCACGGTGCGTTTAATCTGCTCTCTGCTTTCTGATTGCGCACCTGGCCTCCCACACGTGGAACAACTTAATTTCGCTGGACCTCGTGTTATTTTCCCCTTAGGTTCTGTTCACATTGCTGGGAGGGCTTGTGGGTGGTTGCCCGGGTGAAGGGACCTGTGTTGGCATCGAGCCACAAGCTCCTCTTTCTGCTTCTAAGGGCTTGGTTCTCTATCTCAAGAAAACTGCCTTCACTCTCTCTGCTTCTCCAGGACCTTCAAAGGCAGCTCGAACTTCTTTCTTCTATGAAAAGCCTAGTTGGTGGTTTAAAAAAGCACCCCCTGGTTCTATAATCTACGAGTCTAACGATATTGTGATATAAAAGAATTTTATAGTAAATGTATTTCAAAACAAACCCATTCCCCCAAACTTGGCTAAGTCTAGGCTTACCCTCTGTGCCCCCACAGAAAACATTGCCAGCCACAGACTATGCTGAGAGGTCTCTAACTTTGATTGCATTTGCAAGCTGGACCAACCTTTCCCTCTCATCGCACAGGAGTCCTGAATGCACAGGGGCGCTGCTTTTCAGAATGTAAATTCCTTAGAGGGAGCAGGTCTGCTAACATTGCTTGACACCGTGGCCAAAAAAATGCCACATGCAAGTGAAAACTGAAATATTTGGATGACACTCAAATAATCCATAGATTTCTGGAGAGCACCATAGGGTGTGAATTTCTTAGCTGAATAAAAATGATAGAGAATGGCACCTTTTCTACATGGCATGGGCACTTTATAAGTAGCATAGGAGGGAGATCAAGGTTCCCTTTCACTTGTAGCTTTCTGCTTCTTTCAGAGAGTTTTTTGAACAATGGTGGCCCCGGGGGGTTGAGTTGAGACTGTGGGAATTGTTTATTTCTAATATCCTAAACATTTTTTTTTCCAGGAAGGACCTGATTTGGTTTTGCTTAACACCTTATCTTCACCTTCCTTTCTGTTCCCTGTCAGGTTGCAAAGTTGGCAAGGACGGGGACTGAATAAACAAGGCCACCCATCAAGTTTACTTATTATTAAAAGAGTTGGTGACATTTCTGAAAGCAGAATCCAGGAAGAATGAGAGCTTCTTCATTGCAATGGTTTGGTGAGCAGAGCTGCGGTCTCTGTCCTCTCCGGCCTCCTCCTTGAGGAAACAGACATTTAGCTTGGGAGGGAGAGGAGGCAACTCCATCTTTCCAGCACTACCCCCCACCCCTTATGTGTTCCGGGAGTGAATGCTCATTTTCGCCAAATACACACATGCCTCAAATAAATCACATGGATGAGACTAAGTCAAATCACCTGGGTTTTCTTTAATTTTATGCAGATTAAAGGGACACTATTTCTCCCCTACCTATCTTTTCAACAGTGGATGAACTTCTTTAATAGTCCCAAGACATGAAATGGTTAAGTATTGCATGTGAGCAAGTGAAATATTCCAGATTCTTGGTAACCTCACCAACCGGACAGAGAGCTTCACACTTTAGAACAAAATGACGTCCAAGGTCATTATTTCCTAGGAGATGGCTCCAACCTTATTTAAAAGGGGGTGGGGGAATCTGTGTAGGACAGAAAAGACAGATTTCTGAGAACGATATTGTGATATAAAAGAATTTTATAGTAAATGTATTTCAAAACAAACCCATTCCCCCAAACTTGGCTAAGAACTACTTTCTGGGTTGTCACCCTCCTGCCTCTCACCTGCCCACTCATCTCCTGTCCTTACCTTGTCTCATGATCCCTGACCTTTACCTACCTTTGCCTGTTCGCCGGATTATTTTTACAAACCAGGAAGTCAGCTTTAAGATGATTGAGCCCCAGTCATTTAACTACTAACTTTCATTCCGAGGTTCTGACTTCACTGGGACACTTTTGTTAACAAACCAGACAAAAAGAATGTCAGGTCTTTCCATGTTTTATTTTGTTGACTCTTCACCGCGCAACGAAACAAAGTTAGAGATAAAATAATGTGCCAGTTAAATTCGGCTACTACCCACAACCCAAAACCTTAAACAGAAAAATCAAAGCAAGCTGTTGATAAATCGTAACATTATCTGGGGTGAAGTAATTTGTTAACGCCTGTAACAAAACAATACCGGCCATCGACGGAGTTCCTCCATTGCGAAGCGGCGGGCAGAACCGGCCCTGCGCTCGGGAGACTCCGCACCGGCACCGAAGGGACAGCGCAGTAAGCGCCACCCGCGGTGGCCGCGCTCCGCCGCGGGAACTGTGGAGCTGCCGGCTTTTGGGGCTCAGGTCCTCCTCTGCGCCTTTTCTCGGGGCCCAGCGTTTATTAGCGATTGTGCGTTCTGACAAGACGGCGACTGTGAAATGCCTTGTTACCTGTTTTAGTAAACCAGGAACACCGTCTCCGGGTAGGGTGGTTGGATTTTGTTTTTAAGCAAGCTCAAATGTTTGTTTTTAAGCAAGCTATGCTACCTTTGGGGAAGGGGGGACACCACGGTGCGCCTCCAGTTCTAAACTGTCCTTCTAAGAAGACTCCATGATTTAAGAGCGAATAATCTCCGCAACAAAACGCCAAAACGCCTGCGATCCTCAGAAATTGCACTTTAGCCGCCGGGACACGAAGGAGGGCCGACCCCACACCCCCGCCCCGTGACCCCGGAGTTGTCATCGCCCGCTCCCGCAGCCCCTCCACGCCAACCTCTGACCGCCGAGTACGTCCATCCGCTACGCTCGGGACAGTCTGCACCTACTAACTGGTCTTTCTCGGCTGCTTCGGTACGGCTGCCTCCCTCGACAGCGGCGGGCGAGTGGGCACCGCGACGCCAGTGACCCCTGGCCCAGGAGAAGGAAAGCCCCCGCCCCCGTCCTCGGAGAGCAGTCCCGGTCCCCTGGCTCGTCGGCGTTGCCTCTGTGAGCAGTCGAGCCCCGCGCTGGCCTCCTGCCGCCCCCAGGGCGAGAGCCGCTCGGTGAAATCCACCGCCCCCGCGAAGCGCACACCTTCGGGGACCTGGGGAGAGCTGCGCGGGGTGAGCGCAGGGTTAGAGCGCGCACGAGCTGCCCCCAGCAGCTGGAGTCGACCCGGGGCCCCAGACGGCGCTCACACTCGGTCCCACCTCCGCTCGGGTCGCTAACTCCCCCGCGGTGGGGGCTGGGAAGGGAGCGCCCGGCAGGCCAGTCTTCTGGAAGATAAGGTTCGAAACGCGCTCCTGGCTCGGTCCCGCTCTCCCCGGGCGCAGGGCTCGCGGCGCGAACGGCCGGGCCGAGGAAGCGCCGCGGGCCCGGGCCGGGTCTCACTTGGAGAACTGCGCCTGCACGGCCGCCAGGCCCAGGCCGGCCGGGACAAGGTGCGGGAACTTGCAGACCGCGCAAGTGCAGAGGCCGGGGCCGCCCGCGCCGCCGCCCGCGGCGCCACCCGGGAGCGCGAACTGGCCGCACGGAGGCTCGTCCAGCGCCAGCGACAGGTACTTGGCGGGGCGCAGCGCTTCGGGCGGTCCCACGGTGCCGGGTGCCAGCAGGACGGAGCCCGGCGCGGCGGCGAGCAGGGGTAGGCCTGCCAGCAGCAGGCGAGGCGCAGCGGGCCCGGCGCCCTCGCCCAGCGCGCGGCGCAGCTCCTGCAGCGAGCTGCCCAGAAGCAGGATGTAGTTGCGGGCGAGCAGCAGCGTGGCGATCTTGGAGAGCTTGCGGCCCGGCGCGCCCTGGCAGTGCGCCGCCGAGTAGGGCAGGATGACCTCGCGCAGCGCGTCCATGGCCAGGTTCAGGTCCTGCATGCGCTTCCGCTCGCGGCTGTTGATCTTGCGCCTCAGCTGCTGTTGCTGCTCTTCTTTGGCGTCTGCCCGGGAGCCGCCGCCGGTGTGCGCGCCCGACCCGGGTCCCGAGCCCGGCGGCTCCGCGGTTGCCTCCGGCTTCTCGCGCGTCGCCTTGGGGAGGAGGGGGGCTGTGGCAGAAGAGGAGGAAGTGGAGGAGGGCGGCTGCCGGTAGCCCACCAGCTCGTACAGGGAGGCCCCGAGCTGCACGTCTCCGGGCCGCTGTGGCCGCAGCATGGTCGCGGGGGCCGCGTTCACGCGAGCCTGGGGAACCGCATAGTACATCTGGGGGGCGGTGGGGGCGGCCGAGGGCGCCCTTCAGGAACGCCCCGGGGTGGGCCCTGCGGTAGGCCGCCCCTCCCCGCGGACCTGCGCCCGGGGAACCGATCGCCCGGCCGCAGCCCGCGCCCGACCCCTTTAAACCCCGCTTGGGAACCTGCGGAGCCCGGGGCCGCTAGGCGCAGCCAATGGGGACGCAAGGCTGGGCGCAGGAGCTTGCTCATTGGCTACCGGCGTTTCAGGCCGGAGCGGAGGTGCCGCTGGCACCGCTCAAGGAGGTTATTGTCAGCGTCCGGCGAGTGTCACAGGACAGGCCCCAGGGAGGGAGAGGGAGCCAGCGCCTTTTGGGGGGAAGGGTTGGAGTGCGGTCCTTCGGGGAGGACCTGTTGTCTTGGTGGCTAAAACTCACGTCCTCTCTGCCTGGACTTTTGTGTATGCATATGCGTATTTGTTTGCTGTTTTAAGGTGGGGTCAAACACTTAACATGAAGTTTACCACCTTAGCGGTTTTCAAGGGTACAGTTCAACGGTATTGAGGACTGTCCTGCTGGAGATGCAGAAGACTCTTCCTCTTGCACAGGAGAAGCTGTGTGCTCATTTTACAATTCCCCAACCACCGCCACCCGCCCCCACTCCGGTCCACTCTATTCTCTGGTCTGGATTTGACTGCTCTAGTTATCTCATTTACGTGGAATCATACAGCATTTTCCTTTACACGCCAGCTTATGCCGTTTAACCTAAAGTCCTCAAGATCCATCCTGTTTCTCCCTTTTGGCGACTGTCAGTAATGCTGCTACGAAAATGGGGTGAACCATCTTTGAAAGTAGGTGATTTCCTGCCAGATTTGGAGAACTCTATTTCTGGGCTCAGCCAGCAGCAGCATGGGCTTGGTTACTGCCTGGCACGCCCCTTACTTCTGATTAAAACGTCTTTAGGGATTCAGGAGCTTTTTGAGCTGGGTTTCTTTTCCCCCAAAAGAACTTGTGATTGTTCTGTGACTCGCTTAAGAAAAACTCACACAGAAACTGGCCTCTCATGAGACACAAAACTAAACAAAGACAAGAAAGCACCCCCACACTCATCCCTCTTTTGAAGGTGGGACTGAGTCTGTCCTTTCTCCAAACACAGTAGTGTTGGTTGGTTGCCATGGCAGTTTGTACCCCCTTTTACCGTGGCTTGTTTCCAAGCCACGGTAAAAAGGCATGGCATGGGCAAGAGAGGCTTGGGTGACCTCTCCCGTACAATGCGGTGGCTACTAGCCACCAGGAGCCATTTAAATTTGGCTGATTATAATAAATTAGAAAGTTAGCTCCCCAGTTGCTCCAGCACTGCCTCGTGTGCCTGGTAGTTCCAGGGGGTGAGTGGCCATCTGCTGAGGCAGGACAGAGGACATTTCCGTCCTCACAGAAAGCTCTATTGGACAGTATCGATGTCGAGTACCACAGAAATTGAGTTGCTCTCCCTCTGTTCCTCTTCGGGATAAGAAAAGGGGTGCTGTGGAAGATCTTTGCCACCATGGGAACAGGTTTCAGCTCCAGAGACCATCAGCTGCACTTGCTGATTTGGGGGCTGCTCTGTTCTCCCTGTCTCCCCTCCCCCCAGTGTTGCCATTGGCAACTGCCCACACCTCAGGTTCAGGGCTGAACTTCCTTCCCGAAGCCTTCAAGTGTTCTCTTCTCCCTTTGATCATGCTCGGCAAGCCATAGGTGGATTTCCTCAGAGCCTAGATGGTGGACGTCATCCAGCCCTCATTGTTTTGAGGGCCGGGACCCACCAGTCCATTTCTGCATCCTTCCAAAGCCCAGCTTGCTGTATTGCAACTACTGCATCCGGGAGAATCCTTGCTAGCTCACAGGCTCATCTCCTGAAATGTGCAAACTCCTAAGAGTGCTTGAGTTCAAGCGTCTCCTCTAAGTTTCATAAAGTGGGAAGGAGCCTAATAGGGATGTCTGACCCTAGGGAGGCCCTGTTGGGACAAGGGGTTGGGAATTCACTTGGTGGGGGGGAGCAAGAGACCTTGGCAGGCAAGAGATGACCCCCTCAGTGGCACTGTATTAGACAGAGGGAGAGAAACCCAAGGAATAGTCTAGACAGTTTCAAGCAGCTATGTGCGACACCTCAATCATTTTGCCATTTGTTCAAGCTGTCTGCTTTTCAAAGCATCTTATTTTTTTCAAGATAATGAAAAGTGTTTCAGTAATGAATGAAAAAAAAGTCCTAAATGAAATAGGTTCCCCTGTGCCATGGAGCAATTTTTGTGTTAAAAGTTATGGAGATGGTGAAAGTGTCAAAAACTAGTTGTCAAGGGAAATTTTTATTACAATGTAATGAAAGCATAGTGAAACTTTCCTGCTAGCATATTTCATCTTTGTAAAAAATGATGAGGAAATGTGACTTTTAGAATTACTGACCGTAAATACAAGGCACTTTTAGAACAATGTTGCAATTGGTCCTCAAGGGAACTTTGTGAACTGGACACTTAAAAGAATCCCTGCTGTAGATGATGAAAATGATGTTCTCAGAGGGAGTGGGTTTCTGGGGTTGACAAAGTACCTTCATAAAGGAGGAAAAGTGACACCATCAGCATCAACTTCCAGAATTCTCTCCATTTGGATCAGGCTTCCGGCCCCTGCCAGAGAGTGTGGGGCACTGGGTAGAAGGCTGGAAGGACAAGCCTGGCCCACACCCGTCTGGTTGAGAGACTGGGCTTCAGCTGTGGCCCAGCAGAGACAGTTCCCAGGAGCCATCTCCCTGAACCTCACATTAGTCCCCTCTGGCAATGCCCACCCATCCCCCAGAGAACCCCTCTGTCCTGTAGGTGGTATGCTAAATTGGGGTAAACTTCCAGCTCTCTCCTCTGCCCACATCTTCTTTGAGGGCCCCTGGGCCTCTCCGTGCCAGCAGGAGGACAAGAGAGTGAGAAAGACATGCTAGAACCTAGAGCAGGAGGGCCTAAGCGGCACCCCTACATGCCCCACGCATAGACCAGGGCACTCCCAGAATTAAAGTTGTGGAAACAAGTGTGTTGCTCCTCCCCCCAAGTGCCCCTCTTTTCTGGGGCGTCTCTGAGGCTTCCCCCCGATTCCTGACCTTGCCACATGGCAGTCTTGGGCAGGAGGACTCCTTGCTTGCTTGCTTGGGCATGAGTCAGCCTGCACCGAGTGCTCCTGGGGGAGCCCCAGGAGGGGCTCCGGGTGCCGTGTGGGCCCAGCATGGCCCAGGGCTTGGCACCCGTTGAAACTGGTGACTTGGACGGCCCTTCTGCTGGACCGGAGCTCCAGCGGCATGCAAAGTGTGACAGCTGGCAAGGGCAGCAAGTCATTATAGTCCCTGGCAGAAGCCTGTGGGCCGTCTCAAGGGGAGGCAGCTGTGTGGCCTCCCACATTCAGGACATGCTTGGTGAGCGACTTGCGTCTGCCTTAACAACCGCTCTTGTCTTTGCCGAAAGGAGTGTGTGTGTGTGTGTGTGTGTGTGTGCGTGTGTGTGTGTGTGTTAGTGAGTCCTTTCACCCCAAGGAGGTATGCGTGTGAAGGGCTTCCTTTTCCTTGCAGAGAAACCCGGAGTGTCTCCAGCCATTCCTCCACCCTGCTGTCCACACTTGCTTTGGGTGAAGAAACCCCACCTTTTGGAATGGCAGACAATGGGGACCCGAGGCCTCAGTGGGTGTGGGGGGGGGAATTTTGGGGTATAGCACCACCCGCCTCCTGGTAAGCACAGGCATGTCCACTGCCCCGAGCCCCCTCGCAGAAGGCCAGCAAAGTGCAAATGGTGGGCTTTGCTGACACATGCTGTTACATTGCTTGGAGCTTGGACCAATAGTGAAGTAATGGAGTTCATGTTTTAAAGTGCTGGTTTAATTTAAGAAGGTCAAAATTCATTGGAAAGTTTTAATTACCAGGAGCTGCTGAAATTCCCACCGTTGTGATGAAAAGGGACAGCAGCACCCCACATTTGCCCTGCACAGGCCCCCCTCCCTTTGGGAATGGAACTCTGCCTGAACATGGAGGACGGGGAGAGCGCTTCAGAGAGGGGCCCTCAGCTTCACTTTGGGCAGAGGGAAGAGCAGAGAGACACAATGGGGAGGAGATGAGTTACCCTCGGCTGTGTGCTCGTGGCTGCAGAGGTGCTCCTTCCCGACAGTTGCCCTCTCACCTGGAAACCCAGGACAGACTCTAAGGCGTAGAAAAAGTTCAGGTTAAGTAAAGATTCCTGTTGGGAGCTTTGAAACAGTATTAACTTCAACTGGGAGTACAAGTTCCTCCCATTGTTATTTACTGCTGCAGTGTCTACAGCAGTTGCAATGTTCTTTTCATAGGATGGAATTGTCACATTTCCCCTAATTAGTTTGAAGGAAATAGGCAGTCATACAACATTCTGTGTTCTGATAAAAACACTAAAGATGATCAAACATACTAGGTGTATTTTGCAAATATTACGGGGAAGTTGATTCTATTTCATTGTTCATAAATGCCAGTTGGATCTGATTTCAATAAGGTTTACTAAGTAAGATTACCTCTTTTTTAAAAAATGATTTATTTATTTATACTTATTTATTTATACATTCAAGAGCTGGGTGTAGGCCAGAGGTGTGGGGGGTGAGAGGATTCACCAGAGACATAGTAGGGAGCAGAACAGGCAGACTGACTGAAGTACACTGCTAAGGGGAGCAGTGGGCAAGACCGGAGAGGTCTGCTGCGCCCTGTGGGAAGCTCCCTGGCAGGGATGGGACTCACGCTGCAGGTAGCTTCATAGGCTGAGACTTAACCCCTTGTGCCACCAGGGAGGCCCTGTAAGATTACTTCTGAGTCCAAATTTATCCTGTGAGATTTATTTAATTTTTGGTGGAAGAAAGTTAAAGGGAAAGTAGGAATAGGAATGAGATAGCAGCTTGTATTTTTTCAGATTCCGTTTTCATATCAAAGGGTTGATATGGCCATTGACGTAGCTCTGGTGGTGATAGCATTCACGCAGAGGGCATATTCATTTTTTTTCTGGTCAACTTTAGGGTCACCTAACAGAAATAGAGATTATCATTACTTCTGTGTCTACCAACTATTGAGATTATGCATGTCATTAGGTCTCTATAATCCGCTTTTTTAGTAACTTTCACTATCTGAAAAGGACTATTTTTCAAAAAAAGTCTAAATAATGCCATGAAAAACTTTATAAAAAGCTAAAGACTCTTTTTTTGTTTTGAAAAAACAAAGAGAAAAACAGAAGAGTTTCTGCCACATTAAAGCCGAAAAACATATGCAGAATTAACAGAGAAATGGAATGTAACGACCAGAGATTCTCTGAGCTGATGTGATAAGGATAATCATGGATTAAGGTTGGAATATTCCCCCTGCAAGTCGTTGTCTAACGGGTTGGTTTGAGGCACAACAAAAAATATACCCCGAGTCTTCCTGAAGTCAGAGGCTGAAGCCAAATGTTCCAAAGGCTTACACTAATACAATGAAAAGAGACAATTTGCTTGGAAGGCTGTGGCTAATTTATAGCACAATGTCCAATGTCATGGTTAGTTTTGTTGCAAAAATTTGGCAGTTGAACCCAGAGTCTCAGGCAGCCTGAAAAGATGCAAGTGATTCTGGCCACTGCGTCGCTCTCTGGCGAGATGCTCCATCGGTTCAAACAAGCCCTTTCATAGAGACACGGGGCCAAGTGTACTCAAAGGAATGAGGGGAAACAAAGGTGGCTCTGAAGTCATTTCCCCCGCACTGGGTCCAGCCATCCGGTTTCACTCTTTCCCCATTGAACGGGCAGAATGCAACAGGAAGAACCGGGATGAAAGAGAACAAACAGGCCGATGTGTTTGGGGAGAGAATGGAGAGAGGCCGGGGCACTGAGCTGCTAAACTTTCATTCTAGGTTTTCAGAAAGGAGTGAATGATGAATTATAGAAACCTGAAAGGTAATAAAATATGGGTCACTGAAGCGCTGAAGCCAAGTTCCTAAAACACCTGCAGAGACAGAAGGTTCTGGAAGTTAGTGTGGCCCCGAGGTCGCCTGGACAGACCCTGCCCGAGGCACAGAAGGGGACTGTTTGAAGCTCACCTGTTGTTTTCCTGTTGGCTCGCTGTCCTTCCCCTGCTGCGGAGCCAGTGCTGTCGACTCCAGATCAGACCACCAGGGAAAGAGAAAGGGAGTGTGAAGACACAGGGGGCAGCTGAGGAGAAGACACGCTAGGGTCATGGGATTTCTCTCCCAAAGGCACAGTGACCTGGAAACATGCAGCCGGGTGGTGAAGACGGTGTGCGTTAAAAGAGCAAATCCCTGCTGTAACATTCTAAGGCTTTTCTGCTCAAAGACTCGGCCTTTTATTTCTTCCAAAGAAGAGTCCTTCTTCTTGTGTTGGGAAGAGTCCTTCTCCTTCTGTTGGGAGAAGAACTAGCTCTGCAGCCTTTATTTCCTCTGACTCCAAGCATAGCCGTCGTCTCCTCATCTGTAACATGGAAATACCAGTCTTTCCCTCCTAGGGGTGTCAGTAGGATCAGGAGACGTGCGTGGCCTGGCTCAGAGTCTGGCCCACACTACCTGCTTAATAAAATGACAACAGCTGCTAATATTTATTGAGCACTGGCTGCACGCCAGGTACTATGGAAAGATGCTCATAAGTGGTTTTCTTTAGACCAAAACGGTGTCCTGGTTCTTTGGTAAGTGAGGGCTTTCTCTGCATCCAGGATATGGGACTTTCCAGTCCCTTCTGGCTCTAAGCTTGCTGCAGACATGGCTGCTCCAGGCACGCGACTCTGTTTTAGGGACGCTTCACACGGGGCCCCAAAACCCAGCAACAACTGCTTAAGAGAACATAGAAATGTGAGCGCCATATAAATCTAGGTTGGAGTTTGAGAAGGGGACAGGAAGACCTGGGGGCCGGGGGGGGGTGGGGAATAGGTCACAATGCTGTCAGAGAGAGCTGTGGTGTCAACTTTGAGACCACCTAGCTTTGAATCCTGGCTCCTGTTTGCTGTCACCGCCCCCATCTGTACCGTGAGGAGGGATGGTGACGACAGAGGGCTGATACCTGGAAGGCTTGGAGGGCAAGGCCTGGAGAGGGGTCAGCTTTCCTGCTGCTCTGTCAGCGTCTGCTCTGGGTCGGTCCTGTCCACCACCTCCCTGTGACGTCCTCGCCCCAGCACCTCAGAATGTGGCTGTGTTTGGAAACAGGGTCATGGCAGATGAAACTGATTCAAATGAGGTCATAGGGTGGGTCCTTATCCACCACGACTAGAGCCCTTAAAAAGGGGAGAAATCAGGTGCAGGCGGGCAACATGGAGGGGGCACCACATGAGGAAGCAGGCGACCAGATTTGCGCCTGTGAGCCAAAGGATGGCAAAGGGCACCCGCAAACTGCCGGAAGCTGGAGAGGTGCCTGGAGCAGGTTCCCCTTCACAGTCGCAGAAGTTGCTGGCCCTGCCAACACCTTGACCTGGACCTTCCAGCTTCCGGGTCGGGACCTTACTGTGGCTTAAGCAGCCCTGTCTGTGGTGCTTTGTGATGGCGGAGCTGTCCACACAACCTCTGCTGGCTGCCCGTAACTCGGGAGTGGTTGGGGGTTCTGCGGCCACAGGGAGAGGGCTGAGCCTCAATGACCACATTGGGGCGTGCGGGCAGGTCTCGTCCACAGCAGAGGAGGCCTGCAGGTTGGGGGGTGAACAGAGGCAGACGAGGGGCCTGAGACCCGGGTCTGTGCGCTGGGAAGCTGGTGGCGGGTGGGGGGGGGTGCGTGGGGGGAGGAGAGAGTGTGACTGCCTGGGATGGCCCAAGCAGAGAGCCCGGCCTTCTGTTGGGGATCACGGTCTCCTCCCCCTGCTTCTCTCCACGGTGCTATCTGCACTGGCAAAGCACGTCACGCACTTGCCTACATCCTCACGCATGCCTGTATTCCTCCACACTGGGGGGCAGGCTCTGGGAGAGCTGCGTTCTCGAGGGTCCTGCAGCCTTGAATGGGGCTGAAGCGCGCCTTGGTGCTGGGAAATGCTTGAATGAAGCAGGCAGAGGAGGAATGGCTCGAGGTCACTAAATGCTGGGTACAGAGCCCCGTGTCAGGTCCTTGAGAAGGGGAGGCCTCCCTGCCTTCTAGTGATTTACAGTCCCCTTGGGGATATGTGCTTCATGGTGTGAACACCTTGCCAGTAAGATCAGGTTTCCTGGTGTGGGCTGGGGGGGGGGAGGGGGCGTAATCTGAGCTGTTGTCAACCCAGCTTGCCCAGCAGCGGGTGAAGCGCAGTGGGAATCAGTGAGCCCCAAGGAGCCTGAGCTGCCGGTAAGCAGGCACGCTGGGTGAGGCTGCCACGGCTGGTGGCCACACGGAGGACCGAGGCTTTGCCTTCCGTGCTGAGCCAAGGGAGAGGCTGCTGGCAGCAAGGCCTCTGGGAGGGGGTTAGCAGGAGAGATGGGGGGTTGGGGTTTGGGAAGGGGACCGGAAGAGCTGGGGGCTGGTGGGCCGGGGAATAGGCCGGGATGGCTGGAATGGCTAGTGGGGACAAGATGGGAAGACAGAAGAGGTGGGAGAGAAGCGGGGAGGGGAGCGCCTGCACACAGGCCCTCTCCCTGCTAGCTTCTCTTTTTAAGAGCGGTTCCTAGAAAGACTGAGACACTGGTGCGCTGTCTCCCCTGCCTTGTCGGTCAGAATGTATTTTCAGAAATGTTGCAACTCACTTGCCCAACAGGGCCTGTGCGCACAGAGCAAGCTGGGTGCAAGATGTTGCCACCCAGCCAGGGTGTGGGCAGTCAGTCGTGCTGCGTGCACCGAGCCACCTTTATCAGCTGGGCTGGGCGGCCCTTGCAGCCTCGCTTGTATTTTTTGCAGACCGTCACATCTGTTACCTCCTTGCAGCCTTACAGAATCCCTGTGAGGTTGGGAGGGGCCTGCCCATTTTGCAGGTGAAGAAACTGAGGTCCAGAGAGAGAGGGGCCAGCCCACTGTCCCTTGGATGCAGAGCCCAGCCACTCTGTTTCTATCATGCTGCGTCTCTCCTCACTGCTCACAGATGTTCACAGGTGTGCCGGAGTGGGGGCCAGCAGGCCTCACTAGGAAGACTCCCCAGAAAACTTGTGGGATAGTGAATCCTTGGTTCCCCGGGCTCTCTTTCCAGAAGGGGTTGCTGGAATGCCAGAATATTCTAGAATTTCCTGAGGGTAGGCATGGCCTCCATCAGCCCCCCCAACCCCCCCCCCAACACATACCCATGGGAGGGAAAGGGGTGCAGCTGTGGCAACTGGCACTGCTTCCCACATTGCATGGAGACTAAGGTCAGGGCCAATTTCACGCCCCTTCTTCCCTTATTAGGACCTTTATTTCCATGCTGCGTGCGTGGCAGCTGCACGTGTTCAAATGAGGAGCCAGGGAGTATGATGATGTTAGTAACACTCAGGACGAGCCGCAACCCTGCCCTAATGTGCTGGATTCGTCCGATTTTAATGGCGGAGCTGTATAAAGCGCTATGGGGTGCTCAGGGCGTGTTTTTATTTGCTTTGAAAGCGCAGGAGCTGGCCTGTCTCGTGAGATTCTGCGCTCCTGCCATAAAGCGGAGTCCGTGGCCTTTTACAGAGGGAGCAGTGGAGTAGCTGTGACTCTGCAGGCGTGGGCTCCTGGTGTTCTGGGGCACCTGACGGAGTAAAGCAGCGTGGTGGGCCTACCTGGGTCAGGTCTGCACCCCTGGCAGGACAGTGGGCTGCAGCTGGTCCCCGGCATAGCTGAAGCCAGGCAGGCGCCTCTCTGGCTTCTTGGCCAACTGCATTGATCTGAGCTGAGCTAACAGAACTGGGTGGGGGGGCTTCCTGCTGCTGGAGAGGCCCCTGGCCTACCCTCTGGGGTGCAGCTCTTTTCTGTCACTCTGGCGCCACACTGCTCCGAGGCCAGCAGACACGGCCCTGCAGATGGGAGCCGCACACATCACACCCAGCAACCAACAGTCCGAACTCCCCCTCAGCTGCTTCTCTGTGCCCACAGGGACTGCAACTTGGTTTTCACTCTTTCTACCCCCCCGCCCCCCAATCTCGCTGAGCCCTCTCCCAGTGGCCACACACGCACCCCAGCCCCAGGCCCTAAACCCAGCTCCCCAAACCCACGGGGCCTTCCTGTTAACAGAACACACTCTCTGCTGAAGATCCTGTTTGCATGTCTGCATGCCCATGCGAGTACGACTTCTCCCTGTGTGTCTCTGGTTGAATCCTTCAGAGGCGTCAGTGAATGGAATCCTCTTCCACTCATTACGACAGTGGATTCCTGAGAGAGGGTAGCGTTGAGATCTCAGCACCACCCCCAAACGTCTCCACCCTGCATCCTTCCTGTGTTCACCCCCTTGTCCTTGCTGCTGCTGCCCTTGTCCAAACAGACCTGCAGTCTCACTGACCTTGGCTATTCTTTCCTGCCTCTTCTCTGTCACTAAGCTTCCCCGAAGGTGGAAGGCAGGTCCCCGCCACGACCAGGATGCTCGAAGCCCTGTTTCTCATTTCCCACTTCCCCCTGGGGCAGCAGCAGGCTTGAGCAATTGCTTTCATGCTGCAAACTGTTTGTGTTTTTTGCTTTTTGAATTTTCCATCCTGGGTTGGGTAGTGCTGTCAATGTGTGTCTATCTGTCCATCTATCTGTCTCTTCCTCTTCTTCTCCCTCCCTTAAATCCTTACACACTGAGGAATGTACAGAGGCAGGAAGGGCCCCTGGATGAAGAGATGTGGCCTCCCCTTCCCCCACCCCGACCCAGGAAGGACTAGGCCAGAACCGGGTTGACTATGAGACACTCTATTCGGTCTCCTGCCTTTTTCATCTGCTATCCTCAGGCTTCTAGTTCAAGTCTGGTCTAATGTCCCCAATTGTTCTCTGCCGTTGAGTGGGAATGAACAGAAGGCCAGCGAGCCCCCCTCTGCTGGGCAAATGTGTGCTCAGGGGGTGAGGGCCGCTCCTCAGGACGCCGGCATGGGAGCGGGAAGGGGGGGGGCTTGCTTTCCATCTCTGCAGCCCCATCCGCCCAGAAGCCTCCTCCACCCACGCCTTGACCCCCGTCTGTCCTGCACTCAGCAGCGCATCCAGAGGGCCTGCCGCGGCCAGCAGGCCCCAGGCTCTGTGGGCACAGACCGGGAGGCCCGGCGACAGGACCCTCCCCGCAGGGGAGAGGAAGACAGGCCCACAGGGCAGAGTGCAGCTGCGGGGCTGGGGTACCCATTCAGCCGGGGAGGGAGGGCCGTGAGGGGCCTCCCAGAAGCCAGCCCCAGTGCCGGATGTCCGATCCTGGCTTAGCTGAGCAAGGTCAGGCCGGACATCAGTCCCACCTGATTACCTGACCACGTTGCGGTAGGGACTGAGCTGTCCTCTGAGAGAGCAGGCGGAGCCCTAACCCCCTGTGTTCACCACGCCCACCCCTGCTAACCCACCCCCTGTCTCCTAATCCAAGCTCTCACCTGCTTCCGTGGCTTTTCTTACAGCTCCTTCACATAAATGCAAATGACTGGGGAGCCTGCTTGTTCCCTTGGGGCGCTTGCTCCCGTGTGTCCTGCTACCTGTCCTGGGTTCACATCAGCCTCCCAGAGGCACCCAGCTGGGAAGAGGGCCCCAGGTTTGCAGCAGCCCCCCACTGCCTGGCTCGATGCCCCCAAAGCCTGAGGTTGCTACGCTTTGGTAATCGTTGGGTTCCTTGTGTTACAGTCTGTTGTGCTCGCCCGATGGAAGCCACAGAATAAGACCACAGCCCTGGAGGGGGCTTCCTTGACAAACATTTGCATTTAAGCTTACAGATTTTGAGACAAATGAGGATATACAAAGTTGGAAAACTGTTATTTCGGAGGTGGGTGGATGAAGGCCCTTCAGGGAACTTGGAAACAATTTTACGTAGGTGGCCACCCAGCTTCCTTTCTCGTGTCTTAGAGATTTGTCAACATTAATAAAGCAAAAATGACCAGAGGGAGGTCACCTGCATTTGTAGTAAAGATGAAATGACTCTGCAAATCTCTTAGCCAGTTGTTAACACCTGCCTGAAAACAGAAATTGAGACAGCTTTCAGGTTTCCTGCTATGAGTCCCAAGGTACAGAGGAGATTGTATGGAACAGTGTAGAACAGTCTAAAACAGTATAGAACAATGTGGAATGGTACAGAACTGTCTAAACCAGAACAGTCCAGTCAAAGTCAAAATAGTGCAGATTAGTTTGGAACAGTATGGTAGTCTAAAATAGTGTGGAACTGTCTGGAACCATATAGAGCAGTCTGGAACAGACTAGAGGTGTGGAGAGGCTGGTCTACAACAGTGGCAGAGGCCAGGGTCCTGGTCTTGGCTCTGCCATCTAATCCTGGGAATCTCTTGATTTCCTTCCCTGCAAACTTGGATGATGGTGCCTTGACCTGCTGACCTCATGGAGACAAAGGTATTGACCATGGGAAGCATCAGTGAAAGCATTCAAAGGGGAACTGCGTTCTTGGATGGATTGATTCATGGCTTCACGATGAATCACCAAATCCTCATCAATACTGGGGGATCTAGGCTAATTGTTTGATGTACCAGAACCTCTTTGTCTTTGTCCTAGGAGAGTGGTGAGCCAAGGCTGATGAGGACAAGCCCTAGGCGGGCTTCATAAATTGTTCTTATTGATTAATGTGACGGTTGATATCCTGTGGGAGTGGCATGAAGCGACACCTGGGGATGGAAACCATATGCCATCTCATGTCACCACTTGGCAGTAGCTTCTATTCTCTGAGATAACTTTGGATAAGATGAAAGTTCTCATTTATGGGCCTCCCCGGTGGCGCAGCGGTTGAGCGCTGCGCTGTGGAGCTGTCGGCAGCGGTGACGCGAGTTCGACGCCCGGCCGGGGAGAATCCCACATGGTGCGGCAGACCTCTCCTGCCTCGCCCGCTGCTCCCCTCAGCAGTGTAGTTCTGATCTGCCTGTTCTGCTACCCGCTCTGTCTCTGGTGAGCCCTCTCGCCGCCCCACACCTCTGGCCTGTACCCCAGCTTGTATATATAAATAAAAATAAATCTTAAAAAAAAAAAAAGAAAGTTCTCATTTATGTAGAAATAAATGCCTATTCCTCAGCCCATCCTGCAGCACCCGCCCCCAAGGAGAACAATTAATAAAAAGAATCCATGTCAAGGTTGCTTCCGTATTGGCTTGTTAGTGAGGAATGGTGATTTATTATTATTTTTAAAGATTTATTTATTTATTTTGCCCATAAGATCTGGTGTGTAGGCCAAAGGTATGGGGGCATGGGGTGAAAGGATTTACTAGAGACAGAGTGGAGAGCAGAAAAGGCAGATCTGCTGGAATACACCACTGAGGGAGCAGCGGGCACCATGTGGGTCAGCTCCCTGGCCGGGGAGTGAACTCAGGCTGTAGCAGTGACAGAGCTGAGACTTACCCCCTAAGCAAACCTGGGAGGCCCTAGAGCTACACTATTGATGCTCAATCTTATGACACCTGGGAGAGGTAGGGATTTTCCAGAAGTTGAGATTGAATAGTGACAGGTGCACAGCTGGCAGGTGGTGGTGCTGGGAGTTGGTGGAACTAGGATTTGCCTGATTCCAAGAGCCAGAATTACTCTGCCCACTAACTGGGAATTAAAAGTGCATCAATCTCAAGTGAGGTGGGTGGAGCCCTCTCTCCTGGCATCTTAATTCAACAGCTGTCCAGTTATTAGAAGCTGGTTTTGACAATACGCCTTTAACATTTATTGTTATTGTTGAAGCAACACTGGTTTATAACATTAAATAGGTTTCGGGTGCACAGACTTAGAAGTCAACATCTGGATAGGTTACATTATGTTCACCACCAAAAGTCTCATTTCCATCCCTCTCCATGCAGTTGACCCCCCTTTACCTGATTTCCCCTCTCTTCTTCCCTCTTCCTTCTATTTTGTTCTTCTGAGAATTTGATTTTGTTTTACTAAACAAAACTATTTTGTTCTTCTAAGAATTTGTTTTTGTTTTACTTGCTCATTTATTTTGTTCCTTCCTTATAAGTAAAATCATATTGTGTTATCTTTTTCTGTCTGACTTATTTGTCTTAGAATAATATCCTCTAGGCCCATCTGTGTGATTGCAATGGCAGGGTTTCACCTTTTTGATAGCTGAGTAGTATTCCACAGGGTGCGGGTGCTACATCTTCTTTACCCACTCATCTGCTGATGGGCACTGAGGTTGTTCCAACTCTTGGCTCTTGTGAATAATGCAGCCACGAACAGGAGGTGCATATGACAACATGAGGTGCTCTTTCTTTAGAGCTCCAGAATGGGAGTTTCTGGATTGCCTATCACCTTTCCTGAAAGAGGAGAAGAAGCCTACCAGGGAAGACAAGGGGCTTCCCAGCCGGGGGGCCGCTTGTGACCCTCACAAGCTGGGGTCAAGTCTTCCTCCTGTTTGGGGGAGTTAGGGTCACATCTACCCATCCCTTCACTAGAGTGCTGGGCTGGGTCCCGGACCTCATTCACCCCCCGTGAGCTGGGTGACCTTGATTCACCCATGCACAAAGGGGCTCCACTTTTCTCTGAGGTTCTTTCTAGTTCTGATTCTCACACAGGATTGACGTGTCCTTAAAGATGGAAGTTTGCAGGGTGACGCCTCTAACGGTCAGTCGACAACAAGGTGCCCTCGCTCTTGGAAGTGGCTTTATTTTGTGATTGTCTTGGAGACTGTTGCTGATACTGACTGGGCACCACGTCCTCACAAAGCAAGGGGCCTGGGCACGGCCGCACGCACCGGGAAGAGGCTGTGAAGACGCGGGGAGAAGCTGTTGCCGGGGCCAGCGGGAGCCCGGGGCCAGACCCCCACGGCCTCAGAGGGAACCAGCCCTTCATCTTGGACTTCCAACCTCCAGGCCTGAGACAGTCAATTGTTGTTTAAGCCCTGGACTTTTTGATCTTTGTAGTAGCCCCAGCAAAGCCTGGTGTTTCCTGGGGGGCGGGCGGGGAGATTAGGAAGAATTTCTCATCAAAATGGCTTCTCTGCTGAAAGAAATTGGACTTGGTTCTTAGAGTGGGAAAGAGACCCACAGTCTTGAGATCAGTGAGGTCCGGGAGGTCAGCCACATGGGGTACCCTGGACCTTCTACTTCGGGTCCCCTGTTTTCATTTTCAGTCTTTGGGCTAAGGCCTGCTCCCTTTTGCTCCCCCTCTCCATGAGTTTGAAGTTATTTTTAAGAATTGAAATGATAGGAATTGAAGTGACTCAAAATGAGCCAAGTCTAGGTTAGCTCAGAGTGGCTGGATCTGGGGGCATGTGTGTCGGGGGGATGCAGCCTTCGGGTTGGACCTGCCTAAAACCTGGCCTGCTTTTCCACTCTCACCACTGGCTGCTCCCCAAATGCATTGTTCTTTTGCAGAGCATAGGCAGCGGACCCAGACCCGCCTGTTTCCCAGGATTGGGGATGCCAGAGCCTGACAGTTGCAAGAGGCTTGTCCCGACCCTCCAGGCCGATGAGAAGTTCATGGGCTGTTAATAAACTGGAACCAATCGGTGAATGTGGCCTGCACTGCGCCCTGCCCCCTGGGCGAGCCTGCACTCGGCCTCTCTGCTGGGCGGAGCGAAAGCCCCAGGCCTGTGGGGTACGAAGCAGTGAATAGACATATGTCCCTCACACTAGCTCCGGGAATATCTAATTAAAGGACACAATGATCGCTTCTGCCCGGGGCTGTCACAAACAAGGCTCTGTCACTCTCCGTGGAGACCGCAAAATGAGAATGCGCTTTCAGTGCGTGATAATGAATATTGCAAAATACATTAGAGTTGAGTTGGATGCCTCAGTCTCACCGCTTAGAAAAACCACCAATGTTTTCACAAACTATTTTAAATCACGGCGGGGAGGGGCTGAGGTGGGGTGAGGGGAGTGAAGGTAGTTAATGGCAGGGTTAGGTGAGTCCCAGCATTTGCTCCCCGGTCCTTTTTTCAGAGTCAGGACCCCGGATGGAAGCTGTATTTTGCTCAACACGACCAGAAACGGCTGTGCTGTGGGGGAACCCACATGTTTTAAGAGTTCTGTGGGGTGAATAGGTGTTTCCTGGGGCGGCCTCCTTTCTCCTTCAGTAAAGATGGGACCACAGGGAAATTTTATTTTCTTTAAAGCAGCATCATTTAAGTGCATCAGACTAAAGTCTGAATCTTTTCAAAACTCAGGTTGTTACTTTACAATAAACTTGTCTTTCTTTTTAGAGTTTTGACTTTTGAGCTTTGCAAATATGTGATGATTTTGAATAAACAATGGAGGTGGTAAGAAGCAGAAAGAGGGGAAAGGGAAAAAAGATTAGGAGCCAGTTGGGGAAAAATCATGGTGATACTTTCCCAGAGACTGGGGTAGGGGATGGTTATGTTCGTAGCTGGGATGGAATTTAGGCAAAGGTCAAGGCCATTCCCAGAGCTGCCTGGGGAGAGGTGACCTTTGGCTGGCTTCCTGGGCTCCAGATGGAAACAGGGCCCTGGGTGCCTGGGTGACTGAGGGAATCCAGGGAGAACTCCAAGTTCATTAAGGTAGAGGACCCAGTGATGGCCAGGTTGGCGGCTCATCTTTTATCGCTGTTCATGCACACTTTTTCCTCCTTTTTTTAAAAAAAATTTGTTTATTTATGCATACAAGAGCTGGGGCGTAGGCCAGAGGTGTGAGGTGGGAGAGGGTTCACCAGAGACAGAGTAGGGAGCAGAACAGGCGGATCTACTGAAGTACAAGGCTGAGGGGAGCAGCGGGCGGGGCAGGAGAGGTCTGCTGTGCCATGTGTGTTAGCTCCCTGGCCGGTGTCGAACTCATACTACAGTGGCTGCGAATAGCTTTATAGTGCTGAGACTTAACACATGTGCCACCAAGGAGGCCCACAAAGGATATTGGTGTGAATACCATGTTTGCTGCAGCCTCTAAATCTTCTTGAGAGGATTCATAGGGTTTTTCTCTATCATCTTTCCATCTATCTATCTATCTATCTATCTATCTATCTATCCATCTATCTATCTATCTATCGTCTATCATTTAGTTATCTATCTATGAATCCTATCAATTTTTTTTCACCCACCACCATCCCTTATAACCCCTTTGACTATTTCTCCCTAAAGTGAACTAGTTTTTGACAGGGGAAAAGAATGCATTTTGGTTAGACCTAGGAAATGATTTTTCCTGCCATCTCCCCTCATGGCCAGGAAGAAACTTTGACACTGGCCAGGGAGCAGGGGACAGTGTGTGGGACCCCACAGCTGGAAGGTAGCAAACTGTGTTAACTATCTCGAAGAGGCTTTTATTGCCATAAACCTATTTATTTTGATAAAATAGAGCAGGATTTGCATTTTTATACAATTCCTTTCAAAAGAGCCTAAAAGGTTTGCAAGGAACCACAACAAGGAAAGCATGGAAGGAATGAGATTTTGGGTGGGGGCAACAGAACACCCTTGACTTACTCGTGGTGTCTGCAGCTGAGGTGCTGAGGCTGAGGTCAAAGGTGAGGCTGGAAAAGGCAAAATGTATCACCAACAGTTTTTTGTTGGTTAACGTGCCCACTGTGCTAAGAACAAATGATTCAGTTCCAGACATGGAACAAGAAGCTGCTTCTTTTGCTCTAGTTGAGTGGCTTGTTAACAGTGAGGGAGACTCACAAGGTGCAAAAGAGTCAAGGCACTCTGGCACCCGCCAGCACCCCGAGGAGAGGCAGGGCCCCGTGAGGGACAGGTGTTGGGGGTCTCACTTGCTTGCCACAGTGGTGGGTCTCTGAGCACACCAGGGGCACAGAAGGCTGGTAGAATGTCAGAAAAGCACCTCCATGAGCCAGTCATGTCGTGGCCCTGGGCCTCAGTTTCTTCATCTTTGAGATGGGCTCATGGACACTTTGAGACGGGCTCTCTGAAGCACATTGCGTGGGGACCACAAACACCCACTCCAGCCCCTGGAGAAGCCGGCTCACTAGGTTTGGGGTGGACCCTGTCATGGCTGTTAGGAATGAACAAGCTCACTCCCAGGGGGTGTGGACGCAGCCAGGGGTGCGAGCTGTTAGGGTGCAGGTCTTGCTCCCCCACCTGTTGAGGTGGCTGTGCCTGTAGTCACAGCGTGCCAGGGCTCTTGGAGCAGAATGAACCCAGCGTGGACACACTTTTCACATCCTCAGTTCCACTGTGAGCCCTGACTCACCCTTCAGGGCCAGTTTAGCTCCCATCCTCCCTGAAGCCACCCCTACCCTTTGGGCCCCTTGTCTGCTTTTTCTTTTTCTATCCAAAATCATCCCCCACGTGTGGGTTGTCTTGTTCGCAACAGCAGCATCGTTCCTGTTAGCACCCCTGTGGTCGCCAGAGACCTTCCCAGAAGGGCGTGAACCTCACCAGTAGAGCCCTGTCTCTCTCCGGGCTGACACCTGCGCCTGACTCACGCGGGGCGCTTCCCTTGCCTTGCCTGGGTCAGGCCATCACAGTGTGGCTCTTCTCGCTTCGCTTCTCATAGGCTCAGCTCAGTTGGCATCTGCTCCTTGGGCCTTCCGGTGGAGTAGGCGATCCTGCTATCACTTACCCGTCTTTGTCACCTTCATGCAAATGTCCTGCGCATTTATTCCTTGGGAGTTCATTAGCCTGAAGGTTAGGGTTAGGTGTGCTCCAGACTTGTTAAATTTCTCAGCTAACATGTCTTTGGGGATCTTTCTGCTTTGAGTTGGAAAAGACCATGTGATCTGACACTCCTGGTAAGAATCCTGCTTGTCTTACCCATTGTTAATTATGCTCTCTCATCCCAGGAAGAAAAAAAAAATGGAAAGGAATTAACATTCTCAATTAGGGACACACGTATGGAGAAAGGCGGAGATAGAGTTGGGGCATGGGGGTGGGGAGGAGATGAGGGATGGGGGCAACACCATATGCCAGATGGAGGAAGCCTGCTCGCGCTGTGTCACGTTTCCTTGTTTGCCAGCCTCCCGCCGCCACGCCTCTTCTCTGTTACTGTTTTATGGTTCTTTCGAAAGTCAGAGTAAATGTCAGTTACAAGGTTGACGTGGTGGGGACGGGAGAATTGCCTTCATGGGAAGGGTTGAAGAGAGAAATCTGTTGTGTGTCTTCCTGCACGTGTCCGAATCTGGCTTTCTAACATTTTTTCCTGAATTTTTAAGTGACTCAGCGCGGTGCACCAACAGCGCCTTCGAGGAGAGGGCTCTTATCTGCTGGGTCCCATCAGGTGGGTTCTGGATGTTTATGGGACAAGTTGAACAGCAGCAGGCTGCTCCAGTTCAGTTTGTGGGAAGCTCAACGATCACCCCCCGCCCCTGGGGTAGACATCCCCCCTGATCTCTCTCCCACCTGTCCGTGAACCCTTCATCACTCCACGGCCTAAGTCAGGGTGGAAATGGGCTCCCACTAAGCAGATATGAAGAGGGGGATGCTCTTGTCACTAAAATTGGGCCTTCACTCCTCTGCGTGGCCTTTGTGGCATTTTCCTCCTCGCATCCTTTTCCGAGGGGAATCATCATCTCTGTGCTTTAATTATGCTGCCTCTTAGGATGTGCCAACCCTTTCCACTTGCAGGGATTTTAATACTTCCTGTCAGTATACCAGGCTCACCTGATTTCCCCCCTAATCTCATAAACCTCCTTCCACCAAATCTTAATACGGTGCTAATTAGCTTTCTCTGTGTCCATTTTTCACGGCGCACACCATTTTCCATAAAAGTGGTGTCTACAACGGTTTGGAGCGAGTCTTTAGTCAACATTTAAAAAAAAATAAGGCTCCATTACATGCAGTGGTGTCCTGTGTTGGGAGACCTCCACGCTTCGCTGGAGCAGATGAAGGACATGAGTGGAAAAACTGTTGAAATCCAAAGAGAATCTGTGGTTCTGTTAATGTCCATGCAACAGGGTTAATTTCTTAGTTGTAACATTAGGGGAAGCTGGGTGAAGGTGGTTGGAATTTTTTTGAAATGCAGGTTTTCTGGGTATCTAAAAGGTTACTTTAAAATCCATTTTTTAAAAAGTCGCAGAACATCTAGAGGGGACATGGGTTGCTTTTGCTGTGTCGGTGTTGTCTCATCTCTATAAACCTGGGATCCCCACCCCCACCTCTGAAACTCTTGAACTGTGTGGGCACTGGGCTTCTGGTTCCTCACCGGAAAAATAGGAGTAAAGATAATCCTTGGGTCAGTATACCTGGAACAACAGTTAGCAGATGGCAAGAGCACAATCAAAGTGAACTGTTATTACATTTCGCTAAATTCCATCTACAATTGGTGATTGGCTCCATATCACTGTGGAGAGGCTCTTCATTTTAAATAGCTCCCATATAAGAAATGATCTGGAGGTAATGTTCTTGGTTCCAAAAGTAGTCCAGAGATATCTAGGCAAAAAATCACTACATTGTTCACCCTTCTCATTTCTCAGCATTCATGGGCAAAAGGGCATCACTAACAGAAACTCTAAATAAGAAAGAGATTTAGGACAATTAAGATCCAAATACATAGCCTTGTATTGCCTTTTCCTCTTCTGTTCTCTCTTTTGAGCTCATAGTGTGAGACCTAAATGAATTAAGAGCAGGGATTTTCAACTGGGGGTGATTTTATCCCCCAGGAGACATTTGGCAATATCTGGAGATGGTGGTTGTGGGTTGGGGTGCTACTGACATTTAATGAGAAGAGGCCAGGGGTACTAACAAATTCTCTGCAAGGTGCGGGACAGTCCCTGTCAACAAAGAGTTACCCTGCCCTGAGTGTGATGGTGCTGCTTGAGAACCCCCTAGGAGTAGCCAGCCATCCGTTGACTCAGTAGTACGTTCCCAGCAGAGGTTGTAGGGAGTCTGTCTTTCCTACCTAAAGAACATGTTTATCTACAATAGACCTTGGGAGAACTGAAGAACTTTCCATATGGTCATCAAAGACCATGGAAGAGTGTTTGTAGGTGGCCGGCATACCTCCTAAAGCAATGAGTTTGAAACACTCATCTTCTATCCTTTGAGTGAGGGAGAAATGCAGGCGATTTACTAAGGATGTAAATGAAAGCAATGTGGGCTTGTCCTGACTGTTTTGGTGTTTGTGATTTAGCCAAGAGGCTAAGGATGAAGAGGGGAAATGAGTTGTATGAAGAGGAAGGGACAAAAACAACAGCACTGTGGGCACTGGAGGTGGGGGTGGAGGAGGTAAAGATGGGGAGCTGTGATAGACAGCCTTGAATGCCTGTGACAAGTGGGCCCCATTTTCAACTCCATGATTTTTCCAAAAGTTAGTGATCTTGATTGGCCCCTGAATGGCGAATCTCTTGCTAGTAGAATCGATGGGAATCATCGGTAAGGACGTGCTTCTGGCTTTGAGGAAACCATCTGCAGTTTGCCTGCCCTGATAGTGTGGGTTTGGCCAGGGACCTGTGTTGTTTGAGCATGTACTGGTGGGGTCTCACTGACAGAGGACCCTGCAGCCTCCTGTCCTACAGAAGCCACTAGCCATGGGTGACTATTTAAATTAAAATTAAAAACTTAGTTCCTCCTTAAACAGTGTAGGTAGGAATGTAAGTTGGGGCTGCCATTATGAAAAACAGTTTGGAAATTCCTCAAAAAGTTAAAAATAGAAATTACATACTATCCCATTACCCCACTTCTGGATATTTAACTAAAAATTACAGAAACACTAATGTGAAGAGAAAAAGGCTGTGTTTGTCATGTCAATATTTACCTCAGCCCAGAACTGGAAACAACCCAAGTGCCCGTGACAAGTGGGTAAAAAGGATGTGGTATTTATAGGCAACGGTCCACTTCTCCGCTATAAAAAAAGATGAAATCCTGCCATTTCATCCCAACAGCAGGGATGGACCTAGCCAGTGTTACGCTTGCTGAAATAAGCCAGCGAGAGAAAGACAAACACCAGATGATTTCACTCCTGTGGTATATAGAGGAAACAAATGGAGGAACTAAGTAGAAATCACCTTTTGGATTACAAGACCAATTAGTAATCACCGGAAGTGAAGGGGAAAGTGGCTGGGTAAACGGGGACAAAAGGAACAGTGGTGTGATGAGAGATGGAACTGGGCCTTCAGAGGTGCACTTGACGTGATACAGACACAGGGGTTTATGATAATGCACACCTAAGCATACGTTATAATCAGTTGCTCCATAATAGGTTAATGAATTGGTTAAAAATTCATTTCCTGGGTCACACTAACCCCGTTTTAAGCATTTGGGTGGTCACTTGTGGTTGATGGCTACCATCTTAGAGAGCAAGAGAGAGCACATTCCCATCATTGCAGAAACTTCCATTGAGTAGTACCGCTGGAGTCTCGAGCCTTCTAATTGCATGTCCAGATGTTCCACTAGGACAGGAATTCCCCTAAAAGGACAGAGGGGAGCAGTGGTTCATCAACTACCCCTTTAAATGCACCAGGCAAGTCATTACCTGCAAATTCAAGAAGCACAGAGAAATGGCTGATGGGAAGTTAATTCTTAGGCAGAGCAAGCTTAAAAAGATAAATCCCAAAATAAGAGTGAATGAGGGCAGAGCAGAGTGTGAATTAGGAAAGAAAGAAGCACATTTTAAATTTAGTGGGGCTGAGTGAGAAAGGGTCTAGCTGGCCTGTGAATTCACAGCGCCTGGTAAAGCCCCTTCAAGCCTCTCTCTCCCGGCTGTGTTCTTGGACTTGGGTGCTGACCTGGTGCATCCCACTCATCGTGACTCAGTGTCCGCTCCCGACTCCCTGCATGCTGAGTTTGGGAGGCTGAGTGCCCCTGGATTCTGTGTGCTGTGTGGGTTATAGGGTTTCCCTCCCCCTTTCCTTTCTGACACACCGTGCGTCAGCAAACACACCTCATGTCTGTCAGGAGCAGGCTCTTTGCAGTGGGTACTGCAAGCTACCTATGGGGAAAGCCCAAGGAAGAAGGGGTACCCTGAAAAGAGTGCCAAAGGGGATGCAGAACTGGATCTGGCTGAGACTGCAGCCCCTGCAATTAAGGATGCAGAGATCAGGAAGGGAAGTCTCAAGGGCTGGGGTGAGCCAGCACCCCAGCAAGCATGGTCTTCTAATAGGTTAGTTTACAAATGAGAACTCTGGGCTCATTCCCTAATCAGAAAGTGGGGTCTGTGCGTGCTACTGGCTTCTCATTTTAAGTGAGATGACGAATCTAAGGTGCCAGAGGCTGCTAACCCAACACGCGGGGCTGGGCTATGTGACGCCTATTTAAAATTGCTCTTTCCCACACTCAGTGGGAGTCCGAGCCCTACCCCTTCAAAAATGGATTCCAGTGTCTGGCCCACAGCAAACACGTGTCAAGTGGGCGCGGCGAACCCGATGCCGCAGGCGCCAAGCTCTCCCGGCCCTGCCCCCTCCGAGCGGCGCGGGCTGCTGCTTGCCCCCCAGATCTGCTCTCTCTTTCTTAGGAGTCCCAGGCTCGGCGAGCACCTCCCACAGCAACCTCCTCTGCAGTCTAACGTGCTAGGAAAGTCCAGCTGAAATGACAAATGCCACCACTGAATATGAAGGAAGGCGAGAGCCCAGCCCTTCCTGATCCCTGTTTTTGGGGTTATGGGCACTGGGTGGGCATGGACATCTGGGCACAAGGGAGGCTACATGTTGAGGGCGCAGAGCCGTGTCCAGCCTCCAGACCAGCCCTGGGCTACTCCCCAGACTTGAACTTCATGTCAGCCACCATCTTGGTTATAACCCCTAACCTGTATCCCCATAAATACACCGCCTCCCCCAGCCCACACTGGACGGCTCGGCGCGGCCTGCTTTATGTGCCACTGCCTGTCTCCTGTCTCTCTGGCTTCCCTCCAGGTCGAATCGGCCCGGTCCAGGTTCCCAGGACCCTGCTTGGTATTATCGGTGATGTGCCTTAGGCTGGTGCCCCTGTCTTGATGGGCAGTCCCTCCCAGGCAACGGGTATTCTTGCAGGGCTTTCTGGAGACACCACCCTCATCCACACAGGGGCACCCACAGGAGGATGCTGGCACCGCAGACAGGTGCAGGGGAGGCGGGGTTCCGTGCCGGCTTCCCGAACTCCTGTGAACACCATGAAAGTCAGACTGACATTGAAGACCCAGTGGGGAGTCTGCGCCCACTTCTGTTTCAGCGAAACAGAGCGTCAGGGTTTTAGTCTTTCTGGCCTTTCAGGTAGCGGGGCACTCCTCTGCCTCTGTGTGGATCTGGGGTGACATCGCTGGGATGCCACCCATTCTGTGCCACTTTCATCCCTGAAGGGTGAGTCCGGGGTGCAGCCCTGGGGACACGTGCAGGAGGGAGGGGCAGGGCTGCGGGGGCAGCTGGACCTGGCATGAGGGGTGGAAAATATGAGAAGGGTGACTGGCCTCCTGCCTCCTCTCCAGGACACGTGAGCCAACACCTGCCTGCCCAGCGCCCCCGCCCAAGCCTTTAGTTCCAGGTGGAGGTGGGAAGAGCAAAGGTGCAGGTCTTCTCATTTGGAGGGGAGCAGGGATAGTAGGCTGGTGCCTTCTGCTCAGCTATGTCTCCAAGGGAATTTCTCTGTAGCCTCCATTTATAGTGGCAAGAAAGACAGTTTTGTTTTGGTTCTGTGTGGGCATGGGGGCAGGATTACTTTCCCTCCTTAGTGATTCACGGAAATGTGGGAAGGAGAGAAGAAGACAGGCCTCTTGGAGGGAAGGGGAGAGAAATGCAAAGTATACCCAAACACCCACTCCTGGGCATCCAAGATTTCAAACGCCAGTCACAGCCATGAGCTAACATGTTGGGACAATGTAACGTGCACCTGACCTTCAATGACATGAAAATACTTTTCGATTTTGCAACCTGATTGAAATAACACACACACACACCCCCACCGCCCCCGGGGCTGTTCCTTTGCACCTCTGCTCTCAGATGGGGCCCACGAGCAGAAGGGCGTGGCGGCTCCCCCTGGACAGCCATCATCCCTCCAAAGAGAGGCAGTGTTTTCGTAACTGGGCAGAACTGGGAAGCAGGCTTTGGGCTTCGCGTCCTGACCCAGGCAGGCGCTGGCGCTCCCCCGCAGCCATCTGCTGCAGCCGTAATGCATGAGCGCATTAGCACATGGCCCGCCGGCAGACTCCACATTGTTCTCCCCAGCGAGTTGGTTCAGCCAACTCAACAAAGGCGATAGTTTTGCATTCGGGATAAATGCGACCACTGCAGATTTCCCTCCCTTAGGATCTTTAATGTTGAATTTTACACCGGCTGTCTGAAGTGCATGCGAGCGGCACCGCTTCCCCCAAAACCGTCATCACAGGGTTTGGTTCATGGAGCTGCTAACTCGCCAGCAAGGTTTTTCTCCTTTCAGATGGGCTTCTCCTTAGAAAGGCGTATCAAACTGAATCTTTGTTGTTGTTGTTTTAACCTAAGGGGCTCACCTCCCAAAGGATTAGAGCCAATTGTCCAATGCTGAATCCATTTAATTTTAAGGTCATTCTAAGGCCTCAGGGTCTGGGTCCTAATTTTGATCCAAGACAACCCTCCAAGGGATTCACCATTCAGTGGAGAATGTTATGGATTTAGTACTTTGTAAGATGTGACAGCTTTAGTAAGTTGGTAAAATGTCACAACTTTAATAGGTCTATAAACTTTTACAGTTCTAGTAAGTTTATAAAACGTTACAGCTTTGGAACCTTTTGTTGATCTTCGTGGAAACATTATTTCAGAAAACAGTTTCTGTGCCCCCCGTCCCTGGATAACACCAGACCAGCCTCAGGACTCAGCATGTTTTAGAAAGCATCTTTGGGATGGCCAACAGTTCCACCACCACACATTCCAAAGTCATGTTTGGCTTGTGTTTTCTTGTGTTGGAATTCCAGGGCCCAGTGCCCCCTAGGAGGGTCCGTCTTTACCTTTAGGCTGTAGAGAGGCCAGCTCTTGTGAGAACCTGGCCAGTGAGTGGTGCTTTGTGAGTGTCCCCTTCTGTTCTAGTTAAAAAGGGTGTGGTAGTCACCGTGTGCTCTCCTGGGCATTTATCGGGCACTTTCTTAGGGGCTGGGCAGCGTTCCACATCAGAGCAGGATGGACAGATAGCTCCACTCGTGCAGTTTCTAGTCCACTGGGGATGACAAAATATAAACAATATAAGGAATAGATTAAAAAGAAAGAGTAGGGAGGAAGACAAATGAAGCAAGGTATGGGCATCAAAAGGGTCAGAACATCAAAAAGGAAGGAAGTGAAATTCTTGTCTCAATTTACTGAGCTTCCCTATTCCAAAAAGAAATGTAAACCATCTTTAAAATGGTGGCCATTCGCATCAAGCTCCTCCTCTCCCTTTAAGTTCAGTTCCAACTGGAATAGACCTGTTGACCACCCCTTCTAGTTAGGGGGGGGGGGCTGCAAAGCTCTTAAATTCTAGGAAAGAACCTCCTTCTTAACACTGTCTCTGGAAGTTTTTACCCTGCCCAAAGCAGGCGAGAGGGTAGCAGGTGGTATGTACGTGTTGAATGAGAGAGATATCTGGAGTCAGAATGTCAATGTGTGTGCGCCCCAGGATTTATCTCAAATCCTCAAGATCTAGTTTAATATCTTCTTAAAATGTGACTCTTAACTGTATCATGATGAGGACCTCCAAGGCAGTGGGCCTCTTCCTCGCCAAGTCACAACTGGTCTGCATCTGGATGGATATTTAGCAAGGAATTAACTCACAAAACACTGCTCACTGGCCAGATTCTCACTAAAAGTTGGCCTCTCTACAGCCCAAAGGTAAAGACGGACCCCCTAAGCGGCACTGGGCAAGCCCCAAGGATGTGTTATTATGGTCCTTGACCGGGGCTGTGGCTGGCCGGAAGGACACTGGGCTTTTTTCTGTGAGTGGCAGGGAGGTCTTCAGATGCCAGTCATGTCACTTTATAGATGAGTAGATTAAAGCCCAGAAAGGCTGAGAACACCCAGCCTGCACAGAGACTCAGACTTAAAAACTCCTAAACCAGATCTCTTCACTATGGCAGGTTGCAGACAAGGACCTGAGAATTCCTCAGAAGCCAGTAAAGATGCCCACAGGAACAGTGTTCAGCCTTTCAAGGAGCGAAGTCTGGTACGTGCCGGCAGGAACAGCCTCCCAAGCGTGCTACGGGAGGAACCACACAAACCACACAAAACTGCGTGATTCATTCACATGAACCAGGTAAAGCTATAGAGACAGAAAGCAGATTTGTGGGTACCTGGGCCGGGGGGATGGGGGATACCTGCTTAATGGATAGAGAATCTTACTTTGGGGTGACAGAAACAGTTTGGAGCTAGTTGGAGGTGGTGATTGTACGACATTGCAAATGCCTCTGAATTGTTTGCTCTGAATGGTTGATTTTGTGTTATGGGGACTTTGCTTTAATTACAGGAACAGCGGTGGGCAAACAGGAGGAGCTAAGGGGTTAAGCACAGGAATGTGGGGTGATAGCAGCAGCTCAGCCAGTGGGTGGGATCAGAACCAGCCACCTGACAGGGGTGTTGGGAAGATGAGGTCTGAAGTATGTAAGCCCTGGAATTGAGGGGGGAGAAGGGTCAGTCTTTGGGGTTTCAGCAGCGGCCTGCGTCCTGCCCCTTCGCTGTCGTCTCTGAGTGCCTGGGCTGCACTGAGTCGCTTCTCTCCTGTCCTCTACGCCACCGTCTCCACTAGCTCTTCGCCGGCTGAACAGCTAGGCAAGTTCAGAGCTGAGGGTGACTATGGGAACACCCCCCCCCCATCCACCTCCCAGGAGGACTCCCTGTGGCTTCTAGAGCAGGAAGAACCTTTAAGTATTGCGCTGCTGCTGGCACTGGGCCACCAACGGGCTCAGACAGAGATCTCCAGGCCTGGTCTTGAGAGAGAGGACTCTCTCTAAGAGCGAGGGGAGAGAACTCTGAGACCGAGGCCTCACTGGGAAAATTTCCTTCCATTAATTCCTCTCTGATCCTGCTCTGCTCTTAAAATAGCCCAGTTCTGGATTCTATGTGGCAGGTGGGCCTTTCTCCACCATGCAATGCAGAGACTATCCACCAAGGACTGACTGTGTGGCAGACCCTGTACCAGGCTCCAGGGGACTTGCAGATTGCGAACTGGAGCCTCACCCTGCAGGAAGGTGGGTGTGGAAACTGCACCCTGTGTAAAGAGCTTGGGGACACTTCTGGGCCTCTCCTGGGGTCCTGAGTCATACAGGGCCCTGAGGATGCTGCAGAGCAAGTCATGTGACTGAGAATAACAGGGACCTCACTTGTAGGATTTTCCAGAAGATTCCATGGGGTGACCCCTCCCAGTAGCCATGTGCATTCTCTGCTTCCTTGGACATGCCTTGCGCACAGCCCTGACGCTGAGCGAAGGTGGCACTAGCGTCATACCCATTTTACAGATTTGGAAGCTAAGGCTCAGAGAGCGCCATTCATGTTCTAGGAAGGTCACAAGCTGATGGAGCCCAAACAAATCACAAACCACCCCGTATCTGGCTGCCCCCTGCTAGTCTCCACTGCTCGACCTCCCCCATCCTTTAGGTTCACCACCGCTCCTGAGGACGGGGTCCCAGGGTCTCCTGTGAGGGTTTGGTGCAGCAGCCGCCACTCCCCAGCCAGCCCCTGGGCCCACAGCCCCGTTCACAGCTGTGCTCGGGCGGGAGGAGACCCCTAAGGTGTTTCGTTTAATCCTCAAAATAACACAATGGTCAGGAGCTGTTTCTCGTTAGTCTGTTGGCATAAGAAGAGTCAGAGGCATGGGGAGGCCTCATTGCTGGCTCACGACAGTGCCCGGTTCAAGTCCAAATTCAGCTGCTGGGGAGGAACAGAACTGCCCTTCAGCCTCTGGGCCTCACTGTTCCTGTCAGCACACAGCTCTCAGGCTGCTTCTCTCCGGCCTCCCTGCCCCCAGCTCTGGGAACCTCCCTCCTTCTTTCCTGGCTCCTCCGCTCCCCACCGCCTTGCCGTCCACTCGTTCATTTTTCTGCGGCTTATGTCTTGCAGGCAGTTCTAGGTACAGTTTTTACCCGGGGGAGCCTCATGCCCAAAGCTCCACGGTCATTGTTTCCAGAATCATCTATGTGCCCTCTCGGGCAGAGCCTGTGACTCCCATCCGTGTAGACTCAGGACACTAAGGGACGTGTTTTTACCGTCACACCCTCCCTGAGGGCCGCTGGCTCCAAAACCTCTGCCCAGAGGCCAAACAGAGAGCCCAGAGGGGCTGGGCACCCAGGGCAGAAGGTGATCCAGCCAGGAACCTGGTGGTCACCTGACTCAGCTCCGTCCGACAGAGGAAACGGCTGCGCGGGAGCCCAGCTAGCCTTGGGGAGGCCGCAGCGCCCGCCTGCAGGTCACTGTCCGCCGACATCAACCGAGGGGCAGCGGGGGCGCTGCTCACGGTCCTGCTTCCCTTCGGCCCTTGGCCCGGCTCCAGAGCCCGGAGGTGGACAGCCCCGGCCCGGGAGAGCCAGAGGGCCGGGATCCAGGTCTGGGCCTGGAGGGACGCAGCAAGGAGTCGCAGCTCAGCTCAGCCAGACGGGAGGGAGGCAGAAGCGGCTGGGTTGCCCGGCCTCTGGGGCTCGGCAGCACCCAAGGGCCTCCGGACGGAGACCCTGTTTGGAGGTGCCAGGTTCCCCTGTGCTGGTGGATGTGAACTTGGGGCTCAGTCCATGCGCTTGCGCCTGTGCTGGGGGGTCACGGCACCCGCTTGATTTTAGGTGCTTCAGGAGGGAGCTGCACCTCCGTCTCAGGGGACCGAACCCTTCCCACAGCCAGTGAGCTCAGGGCCCTCCTGCCACCGTGGAATTAAAGCCGCTCAAGGGAAAGCCGGGTGCAGTCCCAAACAGCTGCTTCAGTCTGCGGGGGGCGGGGTACAGGCCGTGCTGGGGGCACCAGCCAGCTGGTGGGGCTGCAGCACCAGGGGTGCACAGTCCTGGCCAGGCCAGGCTCCCCGGGAGTCTGCACTCCCCTCCTCCCAGGGGGTGCCCAGGAAGCAGAGGGCAGCAGGAGGACCCGAGTACCAGGGAGACAGTGAAGTGGGCCAGCTCAGCAAGCAGGACCTATTGCCAGGCCCCGGATGGAACCAGTGAGAGATCCAGGACCTGGGTGTTAGCTCTGAAGCCCCCACCATTCCCGGGCGCCTCAGCACCGGAGAAAAGCCTCTCGGTCTCCCTTTAGGGCAGGATGCACCTAGCAGCTTCTAGGCAAGGCAATTCACGGAGCAGCGACCGGGCCGGGCCCCAAATAAAGACGGTTCCAACCCCAGCTCCCTGCGCCGTGGTCTTGGCCAACCATGCCACTTCCAGGGGATGCAGATGAAAGCCCAAGGGCCAGTGTCCTCCCCCACCCTGAGCCTGGGGGCCCTTGGCCTGCTGTAAAGCGGGGCCAAAGTCTCTGGAGGAGGGTCGCCCAGCAGCAGGCCCCGCGGGCTTGGCCTGGCCGCTGCAGGCATTTCCCGTGGCCGCTCCTTCCGGTGCCTGCCCCAGTGTGGGCCGCACCACAGGGCACTGGTGGCCCTGGGCACAGCGCCTGTCCGAAAGCATGACAGTCCCTTCCCGCGCCATCAGGCGCCCTAGCTAGGGGCAGTCTGGGCTCACCTCGCTGGCCCTACTTCCGCCCTTCCCATGCCCATCTGAGTTGGCTCATTGCTACAGCCAGCTGGCACAGTGCCCTTCTGGGCATAGGGCGAAGATGGGGTGCAGGCTCCAAGGAGGACTAGCTGCCACCTGGGGGGCGGGGTTCTAGCATGGGGGTGGCAGCGCAGAGCTCAGAGGATGGCTGAGGCAGAGACTGAGCCCCAGCCTGGGCACTGCCGGGGTGCCGGGGGCCTGGCCCTGGGGGGCCTCCAGAGGTTAGCCCCAGAGCCAGCAACCTGACTAAAACCTTGTCACCGCTTCTTGTTGGATATGCCTGTGAGCTGGCCACTCACGCTCTCTGTGCCTCAGTTCCTCACCGATGAGGCGATGACATGGCAAGTGCCATCCTCAGAAGAGTACGATGAGAACTGGATGAGTGAGTGGCCGCACCCCAGTAAAGTGTCTCCCTCACCTTGGTGGCCGCACCCCTGTAAAGTGTCTCCCTCACCTTGGCTGCCGGCCTTTAATAGGTGCTGGAGCCTCTTCCAGCCTCCTGGCATATTAGCATCCTAAGTCCCCCCAGCAGGCTGGCACTGCCTCCTTGCCCCCGCTGTCTCACTGCGGTGTCCGCTCCCTGATTCCTTGTCCTGGGACAGGAGGGCTGAGCTCAGCTCTCTGCAGCCCCGAGAGAGAGGTGAGTGTGGGAGCAAGCCCCACCTCTGCCCTCCCTAGAGAGGCCAGGGAGGTCGCCTGTCGCTGAGTGCTGGGGCAGGGAGGGGCTCCAGCAGCAGCCGGCACCCTTCGAGCAGCTAGGGCTGATTCTGCCCCCCTTATAGGTCTGCAGAGACAATGACTGAGGGGGACCTGTCACCTGCAAGGCGTGTGTGACCTGAGGTGTAGCGCCCCTATCAAAGGCCCCCCAAGCCCTCATTTGTACTTGTGTGGGGAGAGGGAGGTTGGTGCAAACTCTGTAAGAGAAACAACCTGAGGGGTGGGGGTGGAGGTGGGGTCCTTTGCCTTAAATGAACTTGTTGGGGAGCATCAAGGTGAACATTTGATAGAGGAGGTTTGGACTGCTAGGTGCATCCTGCCCTAAAGGGAGGCCGAGAGGCTTTTCTCCGGTGCTGAGGTGCCTGGGAATGGTGGGGGCTTCAGAGCTAACACCCAGGTCCTGGATCTCTCACTGGTTCCATCCGGGGCCTGGCAATAGGTCCTGCTTGCTGAGCTGGCCCGGCCCACTTCACTGTCTCCCTGGTACTCGGGTCCTCCCGCTGCACCTATGCTGGCAGAGTGACACCTTGAGGTCTCAGCAGCAGGTTCCCCGACTGGATGCACACTTAGGTCCGGTGGTTGCTGAGTCCCTGCTGCCTGCCTGCGCCCTCCGTCACTGCCTGTCCCTGGGATGAGAACCCCAAGGGCACGCTGACCAGGGCCCCAGCAGTGGGCTCCCCAAAACCCAGTGCGGGGAATGTCATTTCTTTGCGTCCTGCCTGGTACTGGGGTGAGGAGGAAGAATAGCACCTGGGGGCCCCGAAGGCCCTGGTGGAGGCTCTGCCCATCTTGGGGGGCCTGGAGAGGAGGTGTAGAGGGAAGGAGGAGGGAAGCTAGTCAGAGAGAATCTAGCAGTTATTTGAGGCAGGCGAAAGAAGTCCCTGGGCCCCAAGACTGACAGCAGAGGAGCTGAGCGGCCGCGGGGTTGGCAGAGCTGAGCTGCAGCCCAGTGCACAGGGAGAGAAGCTCTGATTACTGCTCCCAGGGAGAAAAGCCCTGTGCCCACACCGCAGACAGCGCAGAACCAGGGGCTACCAGGGACTACCTCCTTGGCACCTCTCTCTCAGTCCCCCCCCCAATTAAGGGCTCTCTAAGCCAAAGCCGTTGCTGACCACCTTGCCCCACTAGGCTCAGAAAATGAGCCTTTGACCTGAGTTCCCACTCCGGGCGCCCTCCCCTGCAACCACTGGGTACCGGGCTCTGCTGCGCTGGCATGTGTGCCTCCTTGGCATCGGGAAGCTCTGCTCCACCGTGGGGGCCCTGGTCCCAGACAGGGCCGTACAGTGGAGACAGGTGGCGCAGGCGAGGGCTGGGGCTTGGCTAGAGCCTTCACCTCCTTCCTTGCAGGCCCGGTGGGGCCTGGCTGGCGGCTGCATGCCAGCTGAAAGCCGGCATGGGGTGAAGATTTATTTCCTTTCAACGACTGCCCTTCGGAGCAGATTCCTCGCACACCCAGAAACTACCCACATACTCAGTGCCTTGCAGTGGGGGGAGGAAAAGGAGACTGCAACCAGGGCCCCTCAGCCCACCCCACCCCACCTGGTTCTCAGCTGCCTCCTCCCAGTTCCAGCCTTTCATGCATCTTCCTTGTATCTGCATCTGGAACTGGACCCACTTTTGAATTCTCAGCAAGTTTCTTTGCAAAGTTTCAAATGGAATTTCAGAGTAAAAGCCATGAAATCTGCCCTACTCGCTCTTGGATTCTCCCAGTGCACCTCCAGCCCTGTCCCCACCTCCCTCCTCCCAGCCTTCAGCAAAAAGCATAGCCCAGAGGCGGCCTGCAGGCTGCTCCCAGGAGCCAGCCGTTGGCCCGCAGCCCAGTGGACTGTACCTGCTGGAGGACTCTGAAGGGCCTGGCGCTGAGCTAGGGGTAGAACTGACCTCAGCCTGGGCCAGGGAAATAAATCCACAGGGGCCACGCTCAAGAGCCAATCTCAAGAAACGGGGTCCCAACCTCTCCATCCCCCCAGTGCTCCACTAGAAGCACCTTCCACTGGTAGCCACCAAAGCCATGGTTGGAAGAGGCCAGGGCCTTGAGCACCCCCCATTGTGCCAGCACAGTCAGTACATGCCAGAACCCAGGGTTGACAACCCCAAATGTAGCCTGTCCTCCTTGACCTAAACTTAAAAAAATTTCTAGCCAGAATCTCTCTTAAGACCCCATCCTGAACTCGTAGTGCGGTCTGGGCGTGTGAGGAAGGGCCGCAAGAAGACCCAGGTGCCGGGTGGCGGCTCGGGGCTCTAGCCCACATCCTGGGCCATGTTGCTGTTCAAGGCCAGGGCAAGGGGACGCAGTGCCATAAGGGTCAGTGGTTCCCCCCTCAAGTGCTCTTCTGCTGCGGCCAGAGGCCTGAGCGGCATGCTGAGGGGGGATCCCCACGTGGCTGGACCGCAGCAGAAGCCAAAGGGGCTCCCGGCTGGGGCGACTGGACCAGGGAGGGGAGACCAGAGCACCTGCGCCCCCAGCCAAAAACACTGGCTTTCACCCCCAAGCCCCAGCTAAGCACTCAGAGAGGGAAATTTTCACTTTCAGGTAACACAGTCCTCAAGCGACGGGAAAGGGGGTTCCGGATTAGGTGTCAGAAAGAAATACAAGGACCAGTGAGTTGAGAGAAACGCCGCAGGAAGTACCCGAGAGCCAGGTTAAAGAGACCGTAAGCGCGGCGGGAGGGAGGGTGGGGCTGGAGCAGGAGGGGCCGGAGAACAGGCAAAGACTTCCTCAGGGCGAAACCAGGGGAGAGGTCCCCAAACCTGCCCCGAGGGCCCAGCCCTGCGCGCTCTTCGGAGGCAGCCGCAGGTACCCACGCGTCATCCCACCCACACGGCTGGACAAAGCCCGACTTATTTTGAATTTTATTTAAAATCTCAACACTCGATCATTTATTTCGTTTTTGCAACCAAACAAGTAATAAATATTATTTAGCACTTTTTTTCTTTTTACAAAAATAAAACAGATGATACACTCTCTTCGAGGGGCGGCGATCGGAGGAGGGTGTTAGGTGGCGACGCTTGGAAGCCGGTATCGCAGCGCCGGGAGCGCCGCGGCGGAAACCACCGATGCAGGAAGCACGTGAGGACGTTGTCATTTGTGTTAATCGTGGCAAAAAAGAAACCAATGCAGAGGAAACCGGGTTTCGACTCCGGAGGGGCTGGCAGTCACGTGAGCGAACAGCTTAGCAGCACGCACTTACCTCATCACAGATATTGTATTTACACACCCAAGAAAGAAATATAAAAGCCAACGGAACCCCCAAATAACCCAAACTATATTCACAGCGATAGCCTTTGAGTTTTGTCAAACCCTAAGTACCAAAATAACTGGTCCCAGTTGGGTAAGAAACCAAATCAGTTTGTGCTCAAGACGGAGAGAATGGGGGCGGCGAGGCGGAGGGGCTCTATTTTAAAAGAACTAAGATTAAGTAGCCCCCATAGTCGACAGTTTTACATTCTATCAATCCACGAGTGGGCCCGTTCTGACCGTCTATAAAGCTTGCTTGTAATTTCGAAAAACGAACATCGACAGATTTATTAGCAAACCACAAACCCTTGAACTAACAGGAGCGGCAGGGAGAAATGACAGTTCTCAGGACCGGCTGGCTTTACCCGGCTATCGAGATTGGACAGGCTCCTAAGTGCTCCTGGGCCGGGCTGCCAGCTTCCCACTAGCTCGTTAGCCCCCGGCCCCGGGCCAGGGACGACCCTCGGGGCGAGGCCGGACGCAGTGCGGCCCCGCAACCCCTCACCCGCCAGGAGAGGAGGAAGGAGAGGGAGTCCCGGAGCACCGCATCCCTCCTCCCTCCCCCTTGTAACGAAGTGCTTCCCGGGCCGAGCAAGGCCGTGTTTGCGGGGACACCAGTCTCCAGAATCAGCAGTTTTAGGGGGAGGGCTGGTTGAGGGAAGGATGCACTGGCGCGCCTTATGAAATGGCATCTACTTGGCCAGCGCTGTTTAAAGCCAGAGAGGGCCGAACTGGGTCCAGAGCGAACGCTCCTCGCTCCCCACTGTTCAGAGCTCGTCCCCACTGCTTCCGGGGTACGGGCCTCACCACCTCACCACCCCCCACCCCCAGCCCACGGTCCTGCGCTCCTCCTCGGAACTCAGCCCCCAGGTCCCAGCGCTGGCCAGTCCTCTCTGCCCCCCAGCCTCCGGACGCCCCCTTCGCCAGAACGCGCCTGCGCTGGCCGGCTCACTTGGCGTCGGAGGTGAGGCGCGGCAGGGTGCCCGCGCCCATGGCCGACACGTGGTGGTGCGGCGGGGGCACCTGGCACATGCTGCAGGGGCAGGGCATGCCGCCCCAGTGCTGGAAGCCGCCGCTGCCGCCGCTGCCCCCGCCCCCGCCCCCCAGGGGGGCCGCCGCCGCCGCCGCCGGGGACTTGAGCAGGCCGTGCGGGGGCCGGATGGAGCCGACCGATGACAGCCCGGAGCCGGGCAGGGAGGCGCTGGACACGGCGGCGGCGGCCGCGGCGGCCGCGGCGGCCGCGGCGGCGGGAGGCAGGATGGGGTGGTGGACCGCGGGGTGGTGCGCGGCGTGCGCGGCGGCCGCCGGGTGCGCCGTGGCGGCGGGCAGGGGCGCCGAGTGAGCCAGGCCGCCGCAGGCCGACGGGTGGAAGCCCGCGTGGTGGCCGCCGTAGATCTCGCTCACCAGCCGCTTCATCTCCTCCAGCGAGTTGGTGAGCATGAGGATGTAGTTGCGCGCCAGCAGCAGCGTGGCGATCTTGGAGAGCTTGCGCACCGACGGGCCGTGCGCGTAGGGCATGACCTCGCGCAGCCCGTCCATGGCGATGTTGAGGTCGTGCATGCGCTTGCGCTCGCGGCTGTTGATCTTGAGGCGCAGCTGCTGCAGCTCGGGCTCGGTCATCTGCTTCTTGTCCTTCTTGGTGGACGAGGCGGCCGACGACGACGTGGACGAGGAGGTGCTGGACGAGGACGACTTGAAGCCACCGCCGCCCAGCTTGTCCCCGGGGTGCGCGCCCGCCGCCCCCACAGCACCGCGCAGCTCGGCGTTCAGCTCCGGCGGGCAGTCGCTGGGCGTGGAGGAGGACACGGTGCCCCCCGTGAAGCCGCCGCCGCCACTGCCCTTGCTCCGGGCCGGCAGAAAAAGGTCATCGGGCTCCGGCGACGACGGGCGGCTGGACACCAGGCTGGCGTCCGAGTCCATGGCCCCGAGGGACAGCAGCTGCTTTGGAAGGGGCCTCCCTCCCTCGACCCGCGGGCCTTCCACGCACGCCTCCTGCGGAAAGGAGAAGAAACGGGAGAGAGAAATCGCGATTGAGAGACCAAGTCAGTGGCAGAAGCCGCGCCCGCCTGCACCGCAGCGCGGGCCCGGCGCGGTGGCTCCGCGCCCTCCTCGCGGTCCCTGGCCTTCCTCTCGGCGGCACGCAGGTACGCAGAGCCCCTTTCTTTCCCCTCCCCCCAGCCCCCTCGGCTCCCATCCACAGGTTGTTCCATTCCGAGGAGCACCGGCTGCCCCCAGCGAGGGTCGTGTTCTCGGGCTTTATGCCTCCAGCTAGGGATGGAGAGGCTGGATCTTCGGGGTTGGAAAAAGCGACTGGCTCTCCTTCGGGAAGGAGGAGATCTAAATAGAGATTTATTTGGTTCTTCAAACTCATCCATCTTATCTCCATCGACACGACGCAGCAAACACACGCACCCAGAACCCGCGCGGGGCCCGGTTCCATGCGCAGCGTCCGGGGGCCGCGGGGCCCTCGCCGGCTGACCCGGACTTGGGCAGAAGGAGCTGCTGTCGCCCCGACTTCTCGCTTTGGGGCGAAGGGGATGCTGCGACGAGTGCGGGAGGATCAGAGCAGAGAAGGCGCTCGGGAGTCCTCGCGGGCAGGGGCGGGATCGGGACACCCCTTTCTCCGAGCTTCCAGGGTCGCGAAAGAGTTGACTGGCGTCCGTCCCAGGGATTTGGGATGGGGCTGCTGGGGGGCGGGGACACTTACTCTGGAGGCTATTCGGGAGTTCGTTCCCAAAAGCGGTAGCGGAGAACCGGGCTCCGGGCGCTGCGGTCGCGTCGGTCTATAGTAAGCATCCGCACCTTTCCGGGTTCAGCCGGTTTTTATAGCCCGGTGGCGGCGGCGACGGCGGTGGCGGTGGCCGAGGCGGGGGCGGGGAACAATGTGCTGGTCCTGGGGGGGCCGCCGCGCCAATGAGCTGGGCCCGCCCGGGGGGCTGGGAAGCTGATGTCATCCGGGCTAATTCCGCTCAATGAAACTCGCCCCGGCCCGCACACGCCTCCTCCCCGCGCGCAGCCAATGGGCGTCCGCGGCCGGGAGATTCTTGGGGAGGGACCGGAGGAGCGACCCGCCGAGGGAGGGTGAGACGCGAAGGGGCGGAGGGCGCACTCGCGGGGAACGTCCTAAGGGTCGAACGCAGTTAGAACCTAGAGAGAGAAGGAACGTTGTCAAATGTCTATGAAAATACGGCGACCACTGAGTCAGGCTGGGGGTGCAGTGGTCGGGGACTCTGCAGACCGACCTGACACCCGGTGCGGTCGGATCTTTGGCGGCGAGCGCGGAGGGTCTGCGACCTGGGAAACGGGCTGGAGTCTGCGCCCTTGCTTTTTCTCTTTCTTTGGGTTCTTGCTCCCAGTCCCTGTTTCGTGGGTTTTGTCAACACGTGTGCATTTGAAGCCTCAAATGTAAACGATAACCAGGCACAAAGCCCCTACTTCTTCGCACTAAGCGCGCATCTTGGAGCCGCCTTTGCCGCGGTTCGACGGGCGGCCGGTAGCGCCCCCAGCTGGGAGCAGGACCTCGTTAGGCAGAGGGCGGGACGGAAGGAGGGGATCGACTCCAGAACGATGTTTTGAAAGAGATCACAACTCTTCAGAAAGTTGAGGTTGGTGTAGGCACAGGTAAGCGATATTTCCGCACAGCAACCGCGCAAACGCGAGGACAGTGTGGAGCCCAGAACGAAGCACGTTTCCATTAATTAGCACCAGAACCGGGTGATATTTCCAGCATCATCTTTGTGTCGTCTCCATGCCACGGAGTAGGAGGTGATGCTGGTTTGTCTGCAAAAAGAAGTTTCAGGCTGGCAAAGAGCTCTCCAATCCGCGAGCGGTACAGCGAGGTCCAAAGCCAGGCGGCTGCGTTTCACCAATCGCCGCCTGGAACCCCTGGCTGCTAGGAGTTTAACCCGGTTTAATTAAGGAATAAAGCACCTAAATGAGGTAGTTCGTAGGTGCTGACGGATCCGCCCATTTTACAGATGGGAAACTCGAGAGACCACGTCTGCAGCATGTCTACAGGAAAAAAAATGCTGACCTTTCACAAGGCCGTCTGCCTGTTCTGCAGATGCCTGCCGGGGCTGCTGAGCTCGCCGGCGCTGACTTTTTCTTTGAGTTTGTTATCACATTTCGAGTCCATAGTGTTTGTTTCTGCAGATGCAGGACCCTAGCCCTTCACACTGAGCACACACACAAAATACCCCAACCCTCTCTGCCAGAGAGCGTCACCTCCGCTGGTTACCCGTGTTTTTGAGAACTTTCAATTTGCATGATTGACTTTAAAAACCAGCGAACAAGTAATCAATCACAGTAACTTGCCATTAAGTAGTGAAGTTACAAAATAAACACATAAAAGAAAACCAGATATGGCTCCCACTTTCTGGGGGTGCCCCCCCACCCCACACTCTTGCCTCCTGGAGCATTATCTTCCAGCGTGCCTGCTTTCCAGCTGGCTCTGCAGCCATCTGTTAAATATGTATTTAAGACACGAAGAACCGAAGCGTGCAGATATGCCGCCCAACGGTTAGCGGATGACCCATAACCACTCAATTAGGAGAACGCGTACAAGGAACAACGCAGAGAGCTGTGTGGGGAGCAGGAACGGCTGAGGGTTTTGAGGATCATTCCTGTGGGCTCTCTGGCCATGGCAGTGAGGGTATTCGTGGGGGTGTGAACCACACCAGTCGGGGCACGGACTCGTGTTTGCGCCAGTGTATCTAAGGAGCATCAGCACACGCCATGTGCTGGGCCCCCGAATTGCAGCGACTGAGACCAGCCCTGGTTCTTCCTTGGTTCTTCCTCTCTTTGCTGCCACCTCGATCATCCTGTGTCCTGAGGCCAGCTGGGGTGCGGGTTTCAGGTTCTTTATGCACTTGCTCCAGGGGCTTAAGTTGGATGCAGGGGTGAGGGTGGAGGGGCCCCCTGGCATAGCAAGAGGTTAGAGGCTGGAAAAGCGGAGTCTGAAGGGCAGGGTCCCAGCTCCGAGAGCTGGTTTGCTCAGGGCTCCGGCTGGCCCCACGAGGATGCTTCAGGCCACAGCCCCGCACCTCACAGCAGCGGAGGCTGCTCTGGGTGGGGGTGGGGGGGCTTGGCAGCATCTTCTTAGGCCCTCACCCTCCAAACCCTGAGCTCAGGCTGGCAGCTCTGGGCTGCAGGCCCCTTTTACCTCCAAATATTCTCACAGTCTGAGTTGTGAGGGAGGTGGGACAGTGCACCCCGGCTTCCTTTAACCCAGAGACAAATTGGTCTTTGGACAAGACTTGCTGTGGCTCCGACCCCCTCCCCACCAATGTAATCGGAAGAAACTGGACCTCTGGGACTTTCTCTTGGGAGTCCTGGGGCACCGACACTTGTCCGGTCTGGTGCCCAGCGCCTGGTGTATACAGAGCAGGCAGGTCTGGCACCAAAGCTCCCACCGCTGGCCAGAGCACCTGGCTACAGCCCCTTCCCGGGAAACTGAGCGCTCACTCCCCGAGGCTAATGGAGGGCTCCGGGAGTTCCTGGCTGGCCCAGGCACCCTGGAGCTGTCGGCCTCCTCCTCGTCAAAACGGAAGACTTGTTTTTCCCTCTCCTTTGTGTTTCCCTCCCACAAAAGGCCGGGTGTGTGTCGGGCCGGCCCTTGCTCAGTCGCCTGGCGTCCGAGAAGCTTGTGCCAAACGGGCCGGGCGGCTCACTTGGGGCTCCAGGGCGCAGACCTCCCACGGCTTCCCGGGCTCCTCCGGGCCTTTCTTTTTCACTTTTGCCTTTCCCTTCCTCGAGTTCCTGCGCACATTCAGGCAGCTTCTCGGCCAGGCTGCCAAGGAGAGAGGCGTCCTTGCACAGGGCGGGCCAGGGCTGGCAGTGGAGGCGAGGCCCCTGGCACCGGAAAGGAAAGAAAAGAAAAAAGCATTTCAGCCATTGCTCCTGGTCCGGAAACCAGAAGGAATGCAGAAAGGCAGCGTTTGGCGCCCAAATGTGAGCGATAAGACTCCTCAGAGAGCAGAACTCTACAAACAAATGGATTCTGTCTTCCTTGCCAGGCTCAGCTCCTGGAGCTGTCCAGGGTCATCCCAGCGTCCCCGGCCCCGCCGCTGGGCACAGGGCTTGACAGGCAGCAGGTGCTTGGCAAATGCTTCTGAAGCCCACACAGTGCAAATGTGCATGTGGATTGCTGTGAACCGCGACTGGCAAATATCTATATAAAGGCATTTTTCCCAGCATACAATACTAGTGGTTGCGCGGGACCTGTGACCTGGGTTACCTGGCATAGGAGAGTCTTTAAAATGACAGAGGCAGTGACTTTTACCTAGTGACTACTTAAAGGTGACTGAGTTGTGCCAGACATTTAATGGGCACTGACAGGCTGACTCATCCAGCATTTACTCCCACTGATCTGTGGGGGAGGTAACTGTGTGCTCCTAGTTTACAGACGGGGCAGCTGAGCTGGAGAGGCACAGGCATTTGCCTGGGGCTGAGAGAGCAGAGGGGCAGGTACAGGTAGCGGCCAACTTGGGGCAGGCAGCCTGCTGGGCAGGGGATCTTAGGGATCTTGGTTGTCTGCTTCGCCTTAGATCCTCATTCTCAAAATGGGCTTCTAGAGGGTGGCCTCTAAGGGGGAGATTGGGGGACAGGGAGGGAGGGATGACACCCTGCATTTGTTGATTCACTATTGTTCTAACACTCAAGCTGTTTGAGTGACTGTGGGCTGAGAATGGAGGGCCCTCCTTCCCTCACTCAGGCTGTGTGTCAGCAGCAACGGGGCCCAGAGAAGCCTGGTGGTAAGGGCTAAGAAACTGGGGGGACGGCGCCACACCAGGAAGCGAAAGGAAAGCAACAAACAAAAAGGCAGCCAAACAAACCCCCAAACTAACAGTCCTTAACCCACTCAATCCTTCTGCCTGTATCACCCCCTCCTTTGAAGCTGGCACGGTTGCCACCTGTCCCTAAGGATCGCTACTCCCTGTGGGGGGTAATTTGTCCCTCATGTGCCCTGTGGAAGGGAAAGGGAACTAACTTATAGATCTCAGTTTACAAACTGTCATGGGAGAAGCACGTTGTTCCCATTTTACGGATGAAAATACTGACGATTAGAGGATTCACTCTTGGCGACAGAAGATCCCAAAGTCCCAGGGGCTTTGCTGGTGGCTCTGTCCTGCAGCCCCATCCTACCCCTCCCCCATCCATGAGACACTATTCACACCTCACCTCCCCATGCAGAGTAATCAGAGGGTAGGAGATCAATGTGAGCCGCAGTCAGGGTGTCCCTTATGGGGTAGTGAGCCCTGAGGTGGGCTGCAAGGATAGAGGCCAGCAAGGATGCAGGGACCGCTGGAGCCAGCATTTCCGTAAGAGGAAGCAGGGGACTTCTGGGCTTAGGAGAGGCTCTCCAGGGTGCAGTGGGTTTCTGGAGGCAGGAGGCCAGTGCCTGCTCCCCAGGGTGCAGATCCAGCTGCACATGTGGAGGGCCTGGAGGGCATGGAGCCCTCACCTCCCAGACCGGAAGGCTGATTGCCTGTCCCCCATCCAAGCAGCGGACTTGCTGCTTCGGGAACATGTAACCTTGTCAAGCCTCCCCAGCACCCTCAGGATCAAGTCAAGAAGGGCCTGTGGGAATCCTGGTGCCCCTCCCCCACCACCCTCTACCCCTCCCACTCTCCCTTTTCAGGACCCAGCCCCGGAGGCTCTGCTTTCTCTACCTTCCTGCACGTGCTGCCCGCCCCCTTTCTCCTGTCCATCTGGGCCTCTTGGACCTGCCTTTCAGGGGCCGGTCTGGGTGTCTTCCTTTCCTGGAGTGGCTACAGCACCCAGGGCTCTCCTCCATCCCTGCCAGGGGTCGCCCTGCACCGCGGTGAAGGCTGGCACCATCACAGCCCGAAGCGCCTGGAGATCTTCAGTGTCACATCAGAACTCATTTGGTGTCCCTGGGGCCCAGAGCAGCGACAGGTTCCAGAAGGTCTGGGTATGTCGGGGGCCTGGGGTAAGACAGTTACATTCAGAGAATTTTAGAGCATCTGCTAGATGAGGGGTGGACAGCAATAATGTCAAAGTAGAAGCTTCCCCTAGTTCTGCCCCTTGCAAAAGTGCTCCTAGAGAGTCCGCTGTGGACCAGCGAGGGGTGGGGTGACAGACACGCCCCTCCCCCCTAGCCAGAGGGACTAGACATCTCCTAAGGTGAGATATGGGGACCCTCCGGGACTACCCTGTTACCGCCGAACAAATGGGCACCAGAGAGCGGCTCCAGGTTTCCAGCGCCCCAAGAGACCGACCCGCCTTCCCACCTGCCCGAGTCGGGCGCCCGCGGGGCGGAAGACGGTGCCGGGCCGCTGCGCTGCGGCTCCTGGTGGCGCGGGGCGGCCGCGTGGAGGGCCGGGGTCGCTGGGGTCGCGGTCCTCCTTCAGTCGGCGTCCTCCCGCACCCCATCAACCCCAACCCGGGCGCGCGATCTGCGGGGCGCCACTACCCGCTCCAGCGCCTCAGCAGCTAAGTTTTCTCTTCCCGAAGGCGCAAACGGGGAGGCGCGCGGCCACCCAGCCCCCGGAAGCGGGGACCCCTGCGGGAACACTGGCCACCGCTCAGGCCTGCAGCTTGCGACTGCCGGGCGGGGGCTCCACCGCGGACACCGGGCTTGGCTTTGGGGAAGGGAGCGCAGAGGTCGGGGCAGGGCACGTGCTTCTGCTCTCCCTGCCCTGCCCTTCGGCTCTCCCGCTCCGTGCTGCCAGTGTCGCCCTCTCCTCTTTCTCGTTCCCTCCAATACTGCACCGGAGTCTGATTTTTATTTTCTCACACTATTAAGATGACAGGCAGACTTTAGAGAGCCAGGAACCTCAGGGGGTCTCCCCCCTCTCCCGCCTGCCTCTCCGGACCCTTGAGCTTCCCCCCAACCGCAGCACCAGCATGGGGGGTGGGTGATGGGGAGGGGGGAGGGTGGGGGTGGATGAGGTGGGGGGAGGGGGAGAGTGGG
>PVIJ01009210.1:0-68291 GCA_004024925.1 Scalopus aquaticus
GTGCTGTGAGAGGGATGTGTGTCTTCTTCAAAGCAGCAGAGATATCTAAGATGGTCTGGGGGTGCTCAGGATGTCCTCCTTGGGTGGCTGCAAGAAGTAGGTGCTGGCTGAACTTGGCGTGCTCCTGGCCAGTCAGTTCACTGCGGGTCCTCATCCTTCCTGAGCTCACTTCCCTTTGGGCCCTCAGGTGGTCCCAGAGGAGCTCAGAGTGTAAGATTGTGGCCTGTGTCTACTCTCAGCCCTTGAGGGCTGCAGAACAGGAGGGCTCCCCTGGGAACATGGTGGTGGCAGGAGAATGAACCAGAGTCCCAGACTGGGGTGGAGGGCTCCTCAGAGGACCAAGGCAGCAACTTCTGAGGGAGCTGGCAACTGCTGGGAACCTGGACAGACAGGGCCGAGACACCGAAGGTGGTGGATGGAGGGTGCTGGCGAGTGGGGCGGGGGAGAGGGCAGAGGGGGGTCTGGAGGGGAGAAGGGTGCCTGGCAGCAGGCCTCACCCGCGCACAAAGCCCCATGCTGCTGTCACAGATGCTGTGCGGTGAGCTTCAGAATGCTCTGCCTGCCCCCAGGGAGACGGCCACAGCAGGGCACCGCGGCAGAGCTGTCTGCCATGGGCCTTCCTGGTCAGAGCCTGCCTTAGGGCCAGGGCACCTGCAGAGGTACACCCAGTGGGGCATCCCAAGTGGACAGGCAGAGGGGCTGCTGCGAGGAGAGCGCTCAGGCCACATCAAGTCAAAAGGCTGGATATCAGCGCTGCTCCCGAAAGGCTGTGACTTCCTCCCCACACTCATGTTCTCTGCTATGAGCTGCAGAACAGGAATGACACCGGGGGGAGTACTGGAGACCTCGGCCATGGTACCCTCCTGCCCTCTGACAGGATGCAGCGCTCTCTCTCTCAAGTCCTCTCCTTGCAGTCAAGTCCCCATCCCCACCTGAGGAGGGGCGCCTTCCCACACGGCACTGTCCGGCCCCTCCCCACCAGGTTCTTGGGCGCGTCCAGTTGATTGTTCATTTTCCCTCTGGCCCCAGCACCACCTGCCCTGACCACAGACCTGGGCAGCTGTGTTGCTGGTTGTGGTCATCTGATCTCCTGGCCGTACACCACTGAGTATACTGCCCCTTGGCTACGTTCCCTGTGGGAGGCACTCCAAGTGAGGGGGGAGCCTGGATTGCCCAGTGTCTCAGTTGCCACTGCCTGATAGGTCAAAGGGCAAACAACTCAGTGAGCACTGAAACCCCGAGCCTAGTATGCGGGTGTCATGGGCAAAACAGGGCCAGCCCAGTATTCTGCACCAATGCCAGGAATAATGCCAGTCATTTTTTGGGGTCCCACCACTTTGGGGGAGAAAAACACTCACCTAAGGACATGAGTCTCCGAGGGCTGGGCCCCTGAGCTAGGTGATTTCCCCCTGACCTCGCAGGAACATGCTCTGGTGACCTGCTCTGTGACTGGGAGCTTCTGGTGGGAAACGACAAAGCAGCGCACCCCAGGGGCAGTGAGGGATTGAGGTTTCAGGAAAGGGGCTAGTGGGGGTGGGGTAGGGGACAATGACATGGAATTTGTTCCGTTCAGCATTTGTCTGCCCAGAGTTCGTGCTGAGGCCTGGGCGGTGCTGGCTGACTCAGACGCCAGACCTATTCTACCACCAAACCGCAGTGTGACCCTGGGCGCGTCACTTTCTCTCCTGTTCCGTGGTTTCTGTCTGCTCTAATGCAGGTCTGTGTGGCTGGCATTGCCAGCATGTTCACGACAGCCTAAGCCCTGGACTCTGAGGCACCTCTCACCACTCACCTGCTCTGAGCATCCTCTCCCGATCGTTTCCCCCTAGTCTCTGGGCTCTCCTGTATCCCACACATCAGGGCAGCTGCTGGGTCCTGCCCAGAGTCTGAGACTTTCCTGGGCTGCCCTGTGCTGCTGGACTGAGGCCTCTGTGTTTGCCTCTCCCATCTGACCTGGACCTTGAGATGTGTGGCCTCCCCTGTGGCAAGTGGGTGGACACTGCTCTTGTCTAGCTCTGCCGTCTCTCCTTTGGGGGAGGCCACTATACACCCTCCCCTGTCCTCAAGAAGCTTATGATGGTGTGTGGGAGGGTAGACAGTAGGTGACAGAGATGAGCAGACAGGCCAAAACCAGACAGCAAGGTGGCATGGCTGCCCCTCAGCAGATGCCCAGCGCGAGGTCAGGTAGAAGAGGCCTGAGTCATCTCCGCTCATGCCTGCAGGGAAAGGGATGGAGCGCTGCGACTTTTCCAGGCAGCTCCAGTTTCCGGCTGTTGCCCGTTGAGACCATGTTTCTCTAACTTCCCCAGCCCCACCCTCACCCCATGGTATCTTATCCTCTATGCAAGTGTCTCCCAGAGGCTGGGGCCTGTGTGCGCAGCTCACCCCGTGCCTGTATGGAATCCCCATAACCCTGTGAGGACTAAGGCCAGACACAGTCAGGGCCCAGCTGCCCACAAGAAGACAGTGGGCGAGGCGGCTCCAAGCTGCCCTCTGCTCTCAGGGCTCAGGAGCATGGCAGTCCCTCAGGTCCTCCCCAGTGCTGAGCTGCTGAGTATCTGTGACAGCAGCTGCCACCCAGGGTGACTGTTCCCCTCCCTCTGCTGAGCTTAGTACTCAGACACTCAACAGACTTGCTGCTGCTTCCATGACAACTGGAGGAGAAGCCTCCACCCTCAGAACCCCTCATGGCAACACAGGCTGATGGCAGGAGGAAGCTGCCGATCCTTGAGCCCAGCTAGCACCGCTCCACCGGAGCACGCAGGCCTGACCCTGGCTATCTGGCCAGACAAATGTCATCCATCACCTCTATTTGTTGAGAAGGACCTCTGGGAGTTGCAGGGGGCTGTTTTCTCTGAGAGCAGTGAGGAGGGAAGATGGGAGGTTGACATCTTATTGAAGGAGCTCTGAACAGCGTCTTGCCCTTGTCACCCTGTGGTTGTGTTAGCACCTGATGGCTCTGTGTGGTGACTGTTGTGGTGCCCAGATGTCCACCTCTGTTTATCTCAGAGAAGTGACTGTAAGTACAAGATGTGTCGGGGAGAGCAGCACAGTGGAGCTACTCCCAACTTTCTCATCTTAGAGATGTGGAATCGGGCCCTAAGGGCTTACTTGGCCTGCTTGGGTGGCTCTGCCCAGCCCACTACCCCTGTGCTAAAGAACACCAGATAGCCAGAGAGACCCTTCAGCCTGGGCACCCCCCCACTGCTCCTGGCCTCAGGGAAGAGGTGTCTGGGGACAGAGCTGGATGACCAGGGTCACGTCCAGACCAATCTGTTTAGTGTGTTCCCACATCTTCCTCCCACAAACTTAAATGTTGCTGTGCAGGGCAGGGGAATTGGATTAATGAGGCTGATGAATCAATGAGACCATTACTGCCCCTAGAACCTGTTTGCAGGGACATATAGAGATGGTACTGGCAGTCAGCAACAGGGGCGGCGGTGGGGGTGTGTGGGGCTGCCTGTTCTCCCCTCTCCAGGGCACTCAGGGCCTCTGGTGAGCTGCCTTCTCCCTCGGGGCAGTTCCGCACCCCGCAGCTTTCCAGCCCAGGTCAGCTGCATCCACTACCCAAGTATGGGCCCTGGAGCCCAGGGAGTGAAGCTGCCCGTGAAGCTGTGTGGGCGCCCCTGGCCGAGGCCAGGACAGACAGGCAGGGAAAACAGCTCAGAGCCTCATCCTCCCCTCCCCCAGTCAGACCCAGAGAGAGCCTCCCCTCCTCCACAACTTCTGCACCTCTTCCATACAGCCTGTGTCTTCCTGCCTCCCCCTGCTCCCCTATCCAAGAGCCCCAGTCACAGGTCTGGGGTATCCCTATTCTCATAACCCTCGGTCAGATGTCCACTCAACTTAGCACGCAACCGTCTCCCCTCTGACCCCCATTCTCCTTGACTCACTTAGGCATTAGGGCTCCTTGGGAGACAGGTGGGACAGTCTGAAGGGGGCAGCGGCTGACCCCTTAGCGAGGCAGGAAGGATTCCTACAGAGTGGGGGCCTGAACGAAGAGCCTGTTTTGCTGCCAGGCCCATTGCGGCTGCCCTGTTCTCCCTGGACTTGACTTTACCTGAGCATCTTGGTCCCGCTGGCAAGCCATGAGTCAGCAGTTATTTTGGGCTTTGGTGAGATGAGTCACAATAGAAATGTGGTCAACAGGCAACGAGGAGGAGGTGGAACCTGGTGCCCCCCACCCACCGAGTGCAGCTCTTCCTAAGTGGGCACTTGGTCTGGGGGCAACATGAAGCTGCGAGTCCAGCCTCCCTGGTGCTTTGGTGGCCCTTCTACACCTTTTCTGGAACTCAGGGTCACTGGCAGACATACCTTAAGCTCCTGCCAACTGCAGAGCATGCACCTGCCTTGAGGGAGACAGAGGCGGCCTTCCTGGCTTATGAGAATGGAGTGCCCCAGGAGAGGGACACACATGCCACCAATCGTCCATAGCATGCAGGCTAGAGGGGAGGGGACATGCAAGAAGGGGCACTGACGAATGAGCTGACTCCTGCCAGAGGAGGCGACACCCCAGGTCGTGGGCACGACCCCACCGGCAGAGGTTCCGGCGCTGCTCTGCCCGCATCCTGTGCTGTCCTGTCGGCAGCATCTCCAGACACCTGGCGGCTGCCCACGTCTTTCCACTGCTGTCACCTTCATCTCTCACCAGGACTATCTCCCTGCCCATGTCCTGATCATCTCACTGCTCTACGCAAAGCTTTCCGTGGCTTCCATCACAGCTGAATGACCCTCCAACCACTGCCTGGCTCCTCACCTCCTCCAGGGTCACATCCTCCTCTTCCTGCCTCAGAGCTGGTCCTTCCTCTGGGTTCATGAGAGGACAGGCTCCCAAGCCTTCCCTGACCGCCCCTCCCAGCGAAGTACCCCTCGAGTCATCACCTTAACCCTATTGACTGGCTGCACGGCTTTTAGCACATTCGGCCCTTTTCTTACTGCTCGTCACCTGCCCGGTCCATGCTCTCCAGTGCCCAGTCAGGGCAGTCTGCCCGATGAGGGGGTGAGGCAGGTGTGGGTGCCCGGGTGGCCCTGCGCTCCAGCACAGGTGCGCCCACAGATGGTCTGACAGGGTCGGTGGGGAGGGGCCTGCAGGCCTCACACTCCCCCGCCCTCCCGCCGCAGAACTCCTGGCATGGGGCTGGGGCCATCAAAGACGGCAGGGCAGGGCTTCCCTCCTTGGCGGCTGGCGTCCAGTCCGGCCTTCAGTGGCATTTGGCTCCCGTCCTTTCTCCTTTCAGTGTCACTGTTCAGTGAATTAATCTGGCAAAACTAACTGAAAAAGTGTTTGATAAGCAGGTACTCTTCAGGCTTGAAAATGATCAGGAACTATCTGATCCTGTGTCTTGGTAGATGAAGCCTCTTTTTGTTTTCCTATTTTATAGCCCATGGCCACCCCCTGGGGGTTTTGTGTACAGACACCCCAGGACCCGATATGTGTTCTGTGGTTGAGGACACCGTGTGGGCCAGGCAGCCTCTGCTGCCACCTGCAGACACAGCCCTGAGGCCACAGGACTCACACATTAAAGCAGAGATTAGCGAGTAGCACACAAGATTAGCAACTCCAGGGGTGCACCTCACCCAGTCGGCTCTCCAGGGCCTGGAGTTTTCATGGCTCCTTGACCTTTCCCCAGGGAAGAGAGAGGGCTCAGCTTGGTTCCTCCCTTCCCTCACTACTTTCTCTTCTCCCAGTCTCTGTCCCCACAAGGGACTGCTTGCTGCACACCCAGGCAGGGGAGGGGGGAGGAAGAGAAGAGGGAGGACAGGACTCTCAGCCCTGCAGGCCTCAGGCCAGTGACAGATGGGGCTTCTCTTGGGTGGGGACATGTTCTGAGTCCAGAAGCCAGAGCTTCTGCTTGCCTTTCCCCACCCCCCAGTTGGTGACAATTGCCATGCTCATAGTAACAACACAAGTCAGGCCTGCCACTTCAAACAGCAAAGGCTGTTTAAACAAGATAACAGGCTGCTGGTAAAGCCGTAACTCAGGCCCTAATAACCTGAAAACCATGTTGTGAACCTGCCAGAACCAGTGGAGAGCTACTTCCTGCCTCACGCAGCAGTTTAGCCTCAGGCCACTCGCCTCTCCCAGGACCTGCCTGGCTCAGCACCCTCTCTGTGGGCGCTCTTGTCTGCTGGCCCCTGGCTTCCCCACATGTGTAGTATGGAGGGGGACGGGGTAATCTGGCTGGGGCAGCTTCCCCAACCCCCGGGCAGGGAGGGGGTAGCTGAGAGTCCTCCTTAGAAGGTGGCCGAGGGACCAGTTTTGCTCTGTGGGCAACTTGTTCTTGGGTCTTGAGTGTCCTCATTGGTGGGGTGGGAGTCACTTCTTCCTGGGCTGGGAGCTTAGGGATTTGCGCTCAGTGCCTCTGGGCCCTGCCTCCTTCCTCTGCCCTGTCCTGTCTTCCCAACTGGACATCCGTCCCTGGAGGGGAAGGACTGCAGCCGGTGTCCCGCCGTCTCTCCCAGGGCCCTGCGCCAGGCTGAGAACGAGGGCCTGTGTGTGTGGCCACCCGGCTCTCGGCGGGTGCATGTTGACTCCAACGGGCACGTCTGTGGTCAGGCTCCATGAAGACCGCTCAGACCTATCACTCCTCCAATAATCTGTGGCCAACCACAACGCGCACAGCTGCTCTGAGGTCACGCTGCACCTCGCGGACTACCCCCACCTCCTTAGGAGCCGGGGAAGGGATGAGAGGGCCCAGATGGACACAGGACCTGGGGCCACAGCCAGGTCAGTGTGCCACCTTAGAGCCCCAGCACGAGCTGGAGGGGGCCCTGCACAAGCGGCTTTGCACACCTGACCCAGCTGTTGCCTGGGGAATCTATATGTGCCAACGAGCACACTGGCACCCACCAAGTGCTGCATGTCAGGCTACCATTCCCCAGCACAGACACAGCACCCCAACCGTGCACGTCACTAATTGGCTTTCTGCCCCCACGAATGTCAATGACTTAAGGACCTGAGAGCTGGAAAGGGCTGTGTGGGCCAAAAGCCCCACGGAGGCAGTACCCCGGGGTGAGTCACATGTAACTCTTAAGTCCTACAACTTGGTGGATAGCTCAGGTACACTCAAAGACACTCAATTCTGGGGCAGTTAATTCCCAGGGGGCACTGGGGATGACTGGCTCCCCCATTTCATGTCCAGGCCCAGAGGGGGAGGGGGCCCCTGGGCCACCCTGCAGGTTGATGGCGGGTCCTGCCTGCTCTTGCTTTTGACATAACCCCCCACAGGAAGGAGCGCCTTTACCAGCCCAGTCCATTTTTGCTTCAGTTGGAGTGAGAACTGCTTCCTATTTGTTTTTTTTGTTTTTATTTATACATACAAGCTGGAGTATAGGCCAGAGGTGTGGAGCGGCGAGAGGGTTCACCAGAGACAGAGCGGGGAGCAGAACAGGCAGATCAGAAATACACTGCTGAGGGGAGCAGCGGGCGAGGCAGGAGAGGTCTGCCGCGCCATGTGGGATTCTCCCCGGCCAGGCGTCGAACTCACGTTGCTGCTGCCAACAGCGCAGCGCTCAACCGCTGCGCCACCAGGGAGGCCCTGCTTCCTATTTGTTTTTGTGTTGAATCTTGATGGCTTGATCCAAGGGCCCCTGCTGTCAGTCACTGATGGGAAATTAGCAAACAGCAGGACAGAGGTGCGTGAGGACCAGAAGCTGCTGACAGACACACAGGTCTGGCCTGAGGCATGCAGAACATCATGGTCACCATAGGAGGAAGCCAGAGTGCAAGAAGCCCCTTCTGTTTCAGCTCCAGAGGACCCCCGGGGCACCCATTAGGCTAACTTCCTTGCCTGACACGGTTCAGTGAGGGGCACACTGCCGCACTCCTGGGTGCAAACTTGAGCCACACTTCTAGGAGCAGAGGCTGGTGAAACCACTGGCAGCATGTCTGGCTGGTTCTTGCAGGGACATGAGAAGTTGGGGCTGGGGTGGGGTAGAATTTGTGTAGGTAGCCTGTCCGTAGCCAACAAGATGGATTTCGGCAATGCTTATACTGAAAAACAAGTATTTGGGCCATTACTGCCTACCCGCTACCCCCTTCTCCATCTATAGAGGTGATGGGGAGGGCGTGTGAGCTTCTGCAGTCTCAGCTCCATGGGGACTATGGTCCAAGGGACAGAGCCTCCCCCGGGAAGGATGCCCATGCATGTGCTGGTGCAGCCAGACTTAGGACATGACTTAGGGAATTCTGCAGGCCCCTGGGGCCCGTAAGGGTTGCCGCAACAACCCTGACCCTGCCGCAACAGGGGCCTCGGAACGGCCCCAGTGCCTGTCACTGCATGTGCTGAGATGGTGGCTGGTGGCTTTATCCCACCAGTGTGCCACTACCGTCACCCCCACACCTGACCGTGCTCTCAGCAGCTGATGGCACTTTCATGGTGCTCACCCTGGCCAGCACCAGCCCCACCCCAGACAGCTGCCAGCACTGATCACTCAAGGCGAGGCATGCTGGGCAGGGCCCATTTCTGACCGCTGAGCCCTTGCCATTACTAGGCAACGGTCCTGGCCTTTGGGTTCTGCGGCTCAGGCATCGCTGCCTCCTGAGTGGGTCCTTAAATCCATTCCCAATTGTGGCCCTGTCACCTCTAGGGTTGCGCCAGCCCCCTCCCACTCCTCCACCAGCAGGCGGGTGCAGGCATGGGATGCCTCAGAAGGACACCCAGGCCAGGCCACAGGTGGCAGGACAGGCTGGCACTGTGCGTGATCTGGGGCGACTGAACACAGAACTGGGACAAGACTGAGGGCAAGAGTATGCCAGAACCCAGGCTGGTCAGTGGGGCAAGGCTGGGGGCTCCCTGAGTCCTGGGAGTCCAGGACTCCCAGAGTCCAGTCACACACAGTATCTTGATCCATGTCCCCTACAGCCCTAGGGGACAGTCAAGCCTTTGGCCCCCGTGGGTTTCCTGCCATCCGGATTCCCCCTGCTCCCACCAGACTTCTAACCACTGCAGCCAGGGATGGGGTTAGGAGACTGGGTAACCCCCAGGAGGCACTTATTCTGGGACAGACCTGGTGCTGCTCCAATGTCTTTGTTCTGAAACTCCCACACAGCTGATGTCCATACAGCCTTCCCAGCCACCTGAACCAAACAGGGTCAGTGGGTCACAGGGGAGCCCCCAGAACGAGGAGAGGTCTGCTGACCTGACAGGCTGCCCAGGGTCTAAACTCCAATGCCTGGTGCTCCCCTCCACTGGTCCCCACCAGTCCCAGCGTTCCAAGGGCAGGTTTTATCAAAACGATTCCTCCTGTCCTTGAGCCAAAGGCTAGTCCCACTGGACAGACCTGGGAGCCCAGAACCGCATGAGCTTGTGCATGCTGAAGCTGTGCAGGGCCAGGAGTCGCATCTGCTCCTCCTAATCTCCTGTGGTCACATCCTTGGCTCAAAGAGGAGCCAGAGGGGACATGCCTGGGAGTCCAGCAGGCACTGAACACAGGGCCACAGAGCAGGCCTCTCTCCTGCCTGCCGGGGTGGGAAGCCACCTGAGGGCCACAGGTGGCCTCAGTCAGCTGGTCCAGTATGTTTCCTTTCCCCAGTAGACGGCAATCAGTACAGACCTGGTTTCTAGAGTTTGGGAGACTGGCTTCTGGAGAACATTGAGTAGATCACTGATTTTCTACTCCCAACTACTGCTGCTTACGGGGGGCTGTGAAGCTCTATGGGATGGACTTGACCATGGCCAACACCTCCAGCTGGGCCATGCTGGCCTGGAGGCTCCTGGCCTCCTTGGTCAGGATGCTGTCAACATGCCCTAGGGTCTCCGCAGCTCAGAGAAGTTGTGCCAGGCTATGGCTTGGGGCTAGGCATGGTGGGAACCTCAGGACATGAGTTCTAAGGCCTCTGGCTGACTGTGGTTTTAGTAATGAAATTAGACAAAGTCCATGAGCTGAGGAGATGGCACCCAAAGGGAGATGAGGAGGGCATTAGGCTGAACTTCAGCCCAGGCTCTCAGGCTAGCCTGGGCTTATTCTCTGAGTCTAAGGACAAATATCCAGCAGGGAGCAGGGGTATCTTTCGCTCCACCCCTGGACCCACTCAGATGCGTGGGGTCACTCTTCTTCACTGACCATTATTAATGTTTTTTAAAGATTTATTTATTTATGCATACAAGAGCTAGGGTATAGGCCAGAGGTGTATGTGTGGGATGTATGTGTGAGAAGGTTCCCCAGAGACAAAGTGCGGAGCAGAACAGGCGGCTCTATTGAAATACACTGCTGAGGGGAGAGGGGGCGAGACAGGGGAGGTCTGCTGCGCCATGTGTGTTAGCTCCCAACTGGGGTTCGAACTCGTGCTGCAGTGGCTGGCGATAGCTTCACAGTGCTGAGACTTAACACTCTGCGCCACCAGGGACACCCCGACTATTATTTTGATCCTCAAAAAACTCTAGACTGTCTGAGTCACTGGGACCTCGAGGTGGGTGAAAAGGGACTGCATTATTGTCCTTTAGCACAGAAGCATCTCAGTGTTATCCAGAGTCACTTATGGGACTCCCCTGGTTGACAATCCCCCTCTGCATCTGTGCTGGTTATTGAGGGTCCCCAAGTCACCAAGCCTCCCCCGCCCCCATCCACCCCTGCCTTGGAGTCTGTTCTTGATAAGTGGAGTTACTTTCAGTTCTTGGATCACAGAAATCCTTAAAACAATAATAACCTGCATCTTAAAACCCAGAGCTGTTCTGATGTGTATAAGAACAGAGCTAATGCGCTAAGGAAATTAATTACCCCACTGGCTTGGCTGCGAAGCAGGATACAGGCTGTGAAGTGCCCTGCCTTGAAGCTCCTGGAGAATGGAGGTGTTCTGCTGGTTGGAGGGGTGTCATAGAGAACAGATGTGGGAGTTGCAGAGGTTTAGAATCCAGCTTTGCCACCCCAGAGTGTGTGGGCAGTGATATTGAGCCCAGACTGTGCTGGGAACTGGCCACAGCACCAAGGGCCCATCCAGCCCAGTGGCCCATTCAGCCCAGTGGCCTAGCTCTCCATGACTCCCCGAAATATTCTCTCAGTCCCACCTTTGCGGGCTGTTCTCACAGCCCAGGCTGACTTCTGCAAAGTCTAGATCAAGTCTAGATTATCATCCCCACTTTTGGCCCAATCTGCCAGGCTCCTGAGTCTGGGACCCCCTTCTTCCTGCAAGCTGGTTTCTGGGGCAAAGGAGGTCCTCCTGGCTTCTTTGGACTCAGGCAGATGCTTGACGGGGTGCCTTGAGGCCAAACCACAGTGAGCACAGGGCAGTAGAAGTGGGTCCTAGGGGACCACCCACTACCCTCCCTTGCTCCTCAGGCCCTCCCAGGGGCTGCTTGATGCTGTCCCCACCTATCTCAGGGGAGGGAGGAACACATCGCCTCTGTCCCTAGAGGGCGAGCTGATTGCAAATTCTAGGTGTGTAAGCGCTGCTTCCTGCCTGAGTATCACAGGCCTTGCTCTCTGTCAGTCGGAGAACACAGGACGGCGCAGCTGGAGCAGATGGTCTCATGTTAATCTGCTAACGTGCTGACAGAGAGAAAACAGAGCTACTCAGCTCCCAGGCTGCTTCTCTGCGCAGGAGGATTCTTGTAAATCTGCCTGGGGAGAGTGGGGGCACCCAGTGCTGTTCTGGCACGTTACCATTCTCGAACGGTATGGACTTGAACAGAAATAACACGTGCCGTCACAGGGCCGAGCAGGGAATCACCGAGGACTCAGAGTGGCTGAAAAACAGGGACTTAAAAAAGCTGCAGTGAATCTCGTAATTTACTGATAAATGAGCTCAACCCAGGGTAGACCCTTCCGTTCAGGGTTTAGGGGTCACTGGCTGTGGAGGGTTGGCGAATGTATAACAACATTAAACAAATTGGGGGCTAATTTGTAGCATTTGCCAATTTCCACGGTGTAATTACTCTCACCTTACTGATTTTAAGCTACCAACACCTTACAAACTTCCTAAAAAATGGAAAACTGGTTCCAGCAAGCCGGTATGAGCCTCCAGTGCACTGGTGTATGCAGAGCAGCCTGGTCCCAGCACCCTCATCCCCAGGCGGGGCTAGCGCTGCCCACACAGTGCCGAGAGCTCCCTCGTCCGCCTCCCTTGTTAGCTGCAGGCGATCCGAACTTGCTTATGAAGGAGGCCCCCACTGAAGCTCAGGCTGGTTGGCTTCCTGCTTTGGGAGGAGTACCACGGACACACCCATGCAGATGCTACCAAAGTTTTGGCAAAGGAAAAGGCGAAGCAATGCTGTGTCCAGTGACAGCCTGTGCCCTGGGGGGTAGTTTCCAATGAGGTGACCACCATGAAGGGGCAGGCCACCAGCTGGATAACTGAGCTGGGCTCACAAGAGTGAGAATGGGTGCAAAGGCCCTCTTAGGACTCCAAAGCTCCACCACACAATCCGGAGTGGAGGGGGAGGGCGAACCCACACTGAACCCTGAGCTTGGTCTTGTCCTGCCATTCAGCTGATGTCTGACAGAGGACCTGCTTGGGACAGGCAGTGACTGCACAAAGCAAAAGAGAGAATAGGAGCCCTGGGAAGCTCCCAGTGAGACAGGGAAGGAGGAAGAGGAAGCTGCCATTCACCAGGGCCTCTGTGGTGGCTTTGTGTCTGGGAACAGAGGGAAGGCAGTCCGAGCCCCAAGAACTAAAATGTCAGTTGGCAAGTGCCAAGCACTGCAAACATGCGCCAGGCTGTGCTGCAGGGGAAGGACGTCTGCTGGGCAGGCCCCACCCCCTGGCTCTGGTCCGGGAGGTCTCCGCTGTCCCAGGGTCACCATGATTTGTAGACATCTCAGACAAACTGCATGTGACCCTGGCAAATCATGAAATTGGAAGGAGCTGTTTGGGGAAATCAGTGCCTGGCAGGAGAAGGCTGGTGCCCTCTGGGCGGGTGGGTGGCACTCCTCTCTGGCATCATCCCAAGTCCCCATGGCATGATTCCTGGATCTATGTCCTCGACAGGGTCAGGAGAAGGAAGCAGAGTGGGGACATGCTCTGTTCAGGCTCCCTTTAGTCCTGCCACTGCAGGGGACTGGGCGCCATGGGTAGTACCCACCCTGATGGCTACACACATTTCCTGAGCCCCACTGGCCACCCTCCCCCTCCCTACAGGGAGAGTGGCAACATGGCAGCCCCCCTGCCTTGGTTCCCTGTGAACGGCTCCCAGCCCCTGGGGCATGGGGTGCTGGAAGGGCAGCAGAAGGTCCCTGTCAAGTCTAAGCCAGGGGCACCATCTACATGTGGCTGTTTCCCATTTGTCATTCCCTCCGTAGACACATACGGCCAGCTCTGTTAAGAACAGGCAAGGCCTGTCTTACTGCCATACCTGCATCACGTTCAACATGCCATTTTATGACACGATTCCCTGTGTAAAATGTGGAAACAAGTTCCCTTCCAGGCTGAATGACAAGCCACACTGCTAGTGTGTTGTGAAGGTGCTGGGGTTTTAGGACGGCCTGGAGCAGCCCTTCCTCAGGGGGGCACGGCACACACGTCAGGGCTTGGGGCTCCAGGGGGCATCCCAGGAAGGGCTGATTAAACCCTTCCACTTGCTCTTTCTGAGCCTGTCTGTCTCCCGCCCAGTCCATAAAAGTCTATTTAACAGCAACTGCGCCAGGGCCCATTTCCAGATGTGCAGTAGGACGGGCAGCTAAGGGGGCTGTGGGGCTGCCCTCACTGTGGACAGGGGCTCTTTTGGGAGCTGAGGGTCCCAGAGAAGGAGGGGCCATGGCAAGGGCAGGCAGAGGCCTGGAGTCTAGTGTGTAGCACCTGCCACCTGTAGAACTTGATCTCCTAGAGGGCATGTCCTTGTGGTGCCCCTAGGGACCCTCCCACACAGCAACCTGACGGATAAGCGGTGGGGACACCAAGTCTCCCACAGTGAACCTTGTTGAGACCCAGACTCCCTGTAGCCACAGCTGGATGAGAGCACGGGGCGACACACCTGGGAACTGCTGCCTGCCGGGTACTAGAGGAGGGGCAGGTGACTCCAGGCAGGATGAGGGTTTGTGGAAATGATGCTGTGACTATGGGTGCAAGTGTACCAGCCCCCCAGCTGCTGGTGCTGCCAGGACAGCCAGGCTCACCTCAGCCAGCCTTGCCCCAGACACCAGGCACACAGCAGGCATGCACTACAGGGCTGGAAACTCCGACAGCTCCACCGGGAATTGGGCAGCCAACTCCCTGGGCAGGCACCTTGACACTTTCCGGCCAGGTCCTTTACCCAGTCCCTCCGGAAGGCCCCTTCACCATTAAGCGGTGGCAAAGTTCATGAATCCATGGGTAGAGGCTGGATGGCAAGCCCCCGCCCTTGCACTGCACCCTCCCCAAGTTCCCAGCAGGTGCTGGGGTCCAGCTTGTGGGATATTTAAGGGGCCAGAGCCCCTAAGTGGGCTGGCTGGGTGAGGAGGCCACGGCAGATCCTCAGGCACATAGCCTCTCAGGAGTTATCATGCTGGGGGGAGTAGCCAGCTAGCGCACCTCTGTACCTAAGGGGGGCCCTGGCCAAACCCCTGATTTTATTTACCCCTGCAAGAACACAGGGGAAGGGTGGGGGTTGGGTGGGGGACTAAGCAGCCAGGAAGCAGCTTTTATTGCAGAGGGCAGGCCAGGAGCGGAGTGGCAGGGAGATAGGGAGGGCCCACAGCTGTCATGGGCACAACTTGGTCCATGACCTGTTCAAAGCCTGGGTGCCCCCAGTTGTCCCTATCCATGTCAGGGGCCACAGGCACAGCTGCCACTCCACAGGACCAGTCAGCTGTGCATCCCTGGGCCTTGTTCTGACTTCCTGCATTACTTGTGAGATCCCCATTGTGGGAACAGGGGAGGTCCCCCATCTTTGAGCCCCTGGGGCTCATGCCAGGCTGCATGAGGAGAGGGAGTCCAGGGCATGTCGAGGACCCATCCAATTCATCTGGGATGAGGGCTGGAAATTCTTGCCAAGGCTGGGCATGACCTCTCCTAACCGTTTATTGCCGTGGTCCATGGATACCCCAGAATCCACCTGCCTCCTCTTAGGCACTGCCCTGCGCTCACTGCAGTCCTCCACACCCAGGAGCCCAGAGATCTTGACGTTACCCTTGGCAACAAGCTGACGCAGATGCGGGGTGGTGGGGGGGGAGAGAGGGGGCTGTGGCTCTTTCAGTAGGCGCGGGGGCCGGGGGCTCTGCCAGCCCTGCGTCAGAGGGAAGACGAGGCCTCGGGAGCTGAGTGCGGGAAGACCTCTAGGGAGCTGTGTTCAGAGCCTGTCATGGGGTCTCCAGGTTCCTTAGGTTTCTGAAAAATCACCATGGTCTGTTTTTGGCTGTCTTGACTTTGCCAGAGTCCAGGGAAAAAGAGAGTTCAGGGCCCTCCAAAAGGAGAAGGCAAAGATGGCAGGTCCGCTCCAGTCCCTACGGAGGTACTTAGCAGGCCCAGCAAGAAGATGAGCACTGACTGGAGGGTGACAGGAGCTGCCTGCGGGTGCTGGGAAAGGCAGGCTTTCCTCGCTGCAGGCCCTGGGCGGTCAGCTCACCTCAGCCGGTTGGAGGAGCCTGCAGGAAGGTATTGTATTTCCTGTAGCTTATTTGTTTTCCATCCAAGATGCTGCTAGTTGAGCAGGAAAGGTCAGAACCATTTGGAATCTAGTGAATTTCCAGCCATGCTAGAGTTTCTCATCAAGAATTTCCTTTTCTGGCAAATAACCACCTCCCAGGCCTTCAGAGACCAGGGTGGTGGGGGATGGGGGGATGCAGGCCTGCCTGCCAGTCACTCCCTTTAGAAAATGTTCCCAATGGCCCCAGAGCCTGGCTGTTTCCTGAGGCAGGTGGCAACCTCACAGACAACCCTGTGAGCAGTTGCTCTCCTCACCCCAGGGCTGCCTGCTGTGCCCAAACCCCCACCCCAGGGACAGGACTGCAGAAGGCTAGAGACTCAAGCCCTATGTGGACTTCCTGTCCACCCAGCCCAGCTCGTACCTAAGTGAGAACCCACCCTGTAATGGAGGGGTATATAGGCGCCAAACTGGGGTCAGAGGCCTCCCAAGTAGGTGACACCTGGGACGAGATCTGGATGGGGAGGAGACAGGGTGATCACATGCTTAAGGCTAACGAGAGCAGAGCCTGTGGGGTAACACACCAACAAAGGCCAGAGCAGAAAGAGGAAAAAAGCAGCAAGGGGGTGGGAGGGAGCTGGGAGGGCCTTGGGCAAAAGGCCTGGACTTGAGCCTGCCTTGAGGATACTTGGGCTGCCTTCTGGTTGACAGTTTCAGAGAGCAGAGACATAGCCAAATCCTTCCATGATAGACAAGACCAACTTAGGCCCCAGGCAATCTGCCTCCTGGGTCCTGGCACACCTATGGTCTGAGAGCCCAGCCAGGCGCCAAGGGAATTTGCCATGCCTTCCCTAGAGTTGACAGATGAGGCAGCCCTAAGATTCAGACTTCCGGAAGGCCTCAGAGCATGAGCTATCACCAGTGTCGGATGTCAGAACACAGCTAAAATAGGCAGAAGCTCTGAGATTCAAACACCTGGGCCCAGGTGGCTGGCACACCTGTCCTGGCACTGTTCCAGGGTTCAGCCTGGGCTTTGTCTCCAGGTCTGGTTAGTCCCTCAGCAGTGTCCTATCAAGGAGCAGTGTCCTATCAACGTTCATCTGCTAGGATGTCCCCTCTGCCCAGAACCGCACATGGTGCTGAAGTGGGGGTTAAACAGAAGAGTAAGAAGGACAAAGCCCCTAAAAGCCCCTAAAAGCGCTGGGAACAAGGTGGACCCCCTGCCCTAGTGAATGCAGCATAATCACCATTTACTACTGAGGCACAGCTCTGGAGAAACCCCCAGAGGCATGGAGGGTGGGAGGAGAGCCGTGTTCCCTGCCTTCATGCACCTGTGAAAGCTACAGACCTTTCTATCCAGGAAAATACCCAGTGTCCAGCATTGCGGCCACAGCCTGCAGCCATTCACAGGCTTTCTCAGGCACTGCAGTCCAAAGTTAAAAACTCTCTGCTGAACCCCAAAAATAAAGCTGCCACCTGCCTTAAAAAAAATAAATGAGTGAAGGGGCACCATCTACATGTGGCTGTTGCGTCAGTTCCCTGGACTCCAGAGGTTAACCCCTTGCCTCCCAATGTGGTGGGTCCCCCCATGAGCATCATCACGCGTATCCCTAGGTTCCATAGGTTCCTGTCTGCCCGCCGCACCCCCCACCCCCTAGCACCACCAGTCTCACACCACTTACAGCTCCCCATTGAGCCCCGCTTGCTCCCACTCCCTTCTTAACGGCCGATTACAGGTCAGTGTCAGAGCTTCTGCTTGGCACAAAAACCTCTATTTCCTGGATGGCCCCAGGTGCAGTGACCCTGGCCACACCCCTCCCTTGTCCAGCTGGTGGCTTCCACCACTGCCACTTCTGGGGTGCCTCTGCACTGAGGCATTTACTTCTGTTGGGCCTGTGGCATGCTATCCACCCCCTCCTTGTGATTGGCCCGCCTCTCACCCCAGCAGCCACCCTCTCAAGCCCTCACCTGCTCAGCACTGGGCCCGAGTTGCCCCTTGGCACCTCCCTGTACTACAGCTACCTCTGACGCCCCCTGTACCATGTGCCTCTGAAGCCCAGTCCACACACAGTGATTCTCAGCCAGGGGTGAGGGTGTGAAAGAATCTCAACACCTACCCAACTCCTGGGAAGTTAAACCTTTGAAGTGGCATCTGAACCCCACCACTGCCAGACTCCCAGGATCCAGATGGGGTTGGGGACCAATACCGCAGTCCCCAGGACAAAGTGCACTGGCCACTACTGGTAAGGCTTCGTGGGTTTACTGACCTGTCACATGGACCAGCTGGATGCCTGGCCTAGGCTTTTGTCATTTCCTGTGGAACTTCCAGCTTCCTTCTGGCCTCCAGGGCTATCCCCCACACTTGACCACACCCCAAGCCCACCTGCAGCAGAGCCGCTTGCGGCACCCAGCCTTCCCTGCTCCTCTTCAGCAAGTCTCCCCCAGTGCCTAAGTGACCGACTGAGGGGCCCTCTGGGCATCCCAGCAACATGCTCTTGAGGCCTCCATGACCCAAGTTCAGTCAGGTATAGGGATGGCCCACTGATGGCATGGAGGTGGGAGCCACCTGGGTGCCAGGGACCTGCAAGGGCCAAGAGGGCAATGCCACCTGGCGCTGGGTAAAGGTGGCAGTAGCTGAGAGGGTGTGGTGGTCGCTCAGGACACCAGAGCTCCAAAGCCTGCCAGGGCAGTGAAGTCAGGGGGGACCTGCATAGTGGAGAAGCCACTGAGCGCTGCCTTCCAGGGCAGGAACACCAACAGCAGGCACTACCAGAGGTTGCGTGGTGCCCATGCCCCACCTGGAGAGAACACCTGACCCGAGTTGCCGGAAACGGCAGCCTCTCCCTGCCCCATGCTGCGATGCATCTGTGAGACCACATGCTTCCCAGAGCCAGCGGGGGCAGGAACAAGCAGAGGAAAAGGCGGGCCACTTACCGTCTGGTTGTCCTCGTAGAGCTTCAGGTCATAGCCGCTAAGCTCCACACAGAAGATGATGGCTGTGACACCCTCGAAGCAGTGGATCCACTTTTTGCGCTCTGATCTCTGCCCACCCACATCTACCATCTTGAAGGTGAGCTCCTTGAAGGTGAACTTGTTCTCCACGATGCCCGTGGTCATGTCCCGGGAGCGCAGAATGTCCTCCACGGTAGGGATATAGTCGGGCGCGGCAATGCGCTCCAGGTCATTCAGGTAGTAGGCGGCGTTGTCCTCCAGGTGGTACTCGCTGGAGCGGCCAAAGCAGGTCTGTGCCCCGGGGTCGGCCCACAGACGCCGCATGACGCCCAGCAGCTCAGGTGTGATCTCGCCCTTGCTCTCGGCGGGGCCGGTCAGCGCGAAGAGCTGCACAGCATCATAGGCGCGGTCAGGGTTGTGGAAGTCGATCTTGAGGGCAGCCAGGGCACGGATGATGCGGGTCAGCGAGTCGATGGCGTTGTAGATGATAAGGGGCCGGTACTCCTTGCAGGCCTCTAGGTTGAAGCCACCACTATGGATGATCTTCATCTGCTTTACAATGGTGCTCTTGCCCGAGTTGCTTGTGCCCAAAAGGAGCAGCTTGATCTCTCGGCGCTGCCGCTGGCTCTCAGAGCGCAGGTGGCGGTCAATTCTCCGGGACCTGCGCGCCGCCTCTTTCTCCTCTGAGCTTTGCCGACATCCCATGGTCCGGCAGCAGCGGGCCCAGACTTGGCGCAGGGGACGGGAATGCTGAGACACGGGTCCAGGTGTGCCTGGCAGAGGAAACCAGGTGGCCCTCGGAGTGCTCAGCGCAGGTAGGGAGGCGAGGCCGGGCCCCAGTGCAGCCCCTGCCCCAGCGCCTCTGCTCCAGCTGGCATGGTGTGTGCCTGCTGCTGGAGGTGACTGGCCCTCCCTCTAGTGACACGCCACCTCCCTGGGCTGCCGCGGGGCCTGATTCGCCGCGGTCATTCCCTGTCCTCCCGACGGTGGGAAGCTGTCTGCTTGCGTCTGCCTAGGCTGCTGCCGTCTGGGCGCTGGTTGCTGTGGCGATGCTGCTAAGCGTGGCTGGAGGGCCGGCCGCTGGTGCCTGCTGCGGGCGCTCCCTGAGGCCCCCCTGCCTCAGGCATCCACCCTTCACCTGCCAATATAGAGAAGAGAGTGAGCCTCCTCCCACCACAGGCTGGTGGGAAAGGGAGCCCTCAAGACTGTGGAAAGCCGAGCTGTTGAGGCTCTTCAGAAACAGCCTGGGGAATAACGAATCAAACCCTCTGCCCTCTGTGAAGTGCCCAAACCGCCACAAGACAAGACAGGCCGAGCCTGTCTGAGTCCCCCGTCCCTCCTAACCCAGTCAGTTTGCGAGCCCCCTCGCTCTGTACCAGGACTGCAGTCTGAGGGACTTCTAAGGGGGAGAGTGATGTTGGGAACCCGCTGCTCCTCCAGCCCACTGGACCCGCCCAGCCGACCTTATTTTCCTCAGTCCCCCCATTTTGGTGGTTGGGATGCAACCTGGCAACCCTGCTGTGATGTCCCCACCCAACCCCCGCGCCTTCTACTGCCATTACTGGACCCATGCATTCCCCTTGGTGGTACTCAGCCCCATCCTGTTTTACAGTGGGGTGCTAGGCTGGAGTGACTTGGTGTCCCCCATTCTTACCACCATCTGGTGGGTCAGCCCGGCTGTCTCCCAGGGCAAGGATGGCCATCTGGGAGTGAGCAGACAGGCAGGGGCAGATGGAAGTGGAGACTGCCTGAGCTGGTCTCTAGGATGGGCGGGGTGGCCTTGCTCCTGGTGGGTGAGCTGGAGAGGGAGAGGGAGGCTGGGGTAGGGCAGGCCCAGGGGGAGCAATAGGAGAGGGTGGGCTGTCGACTGCGGGTAGCGGGAGGGGCTGGTTCATCCAGGGCAGGAGGGCTCCTTGAGTCTGCGTCCAGACAGCAGCAGCACAGAGGGGCCCCGGGTGGAGTCTCATGTCTGGATCCTGCAGCTAGTCACAAGGAACAGCTATGCTCACACTGCAGGCAGGGTCTCAGCAGCCCACTCTCTGTGGGCACCTGTTGGCCAGCATGCACCCTACATGCTTTCCCCAGGGATCCCCCAAGATGGGCCCTCTGATGAGGGGCAGCCCCAAAACTCCTGCCTGGGAGCCCAGGGTAGCACCTACCCCCACTCTGCCCATACACATCTCTCGCTTCCTTCTGCTGACTTTCCCTGCCTACCTGGTGGCACCCTGCAGCCACCCCATCCTGCCATGGTTGGCATTCACCCACAGGGTGCTTTGGGTGAGAAGGACACAGGTTGTCTTTACTGAGGCATGACCAGCATCTCAAACTCAACCTCTGCTCTCCCCACCCAATCAGTCTCCAGCTGAACTCTGCGCCCGCTCGTCCAGCGGTCCTGTTCTGAGGCAGGCCCTGAGTGCCCTGTTCTTTCCCTGAGTTGAGGTTCCAACCTCTCCCCGTTCACTCCTGGGACCCCCCCGCCTCTGCAGTGCAGGGTGCTTCAAGCACTCTGAGTCCTCTCCCCTCAGATGCTCCTGGACGTGCAGGATGATGAGTCTCATCCCAGCTCCGTGGCCTGAGTTCATTACTCCCCGTCTCAGCCCCTGTTCCTTACAAGTCCCAGGTGTCATGAGAGGTAAAGCGTTCAGTACTCAGCCAACTACCCAGCACGTGCCTGCCAGCAGCGGTCGCTACCTCACTGTTCCCACTGCCTGTGAGCACCAGCTCTTCCCTCTCATTCCACCTCCTCCAACAGCTTCTGCCCCTGTCTGGTCCTCTACTTGCAACTCTTGGTAATGTGAGACCAAGGAAAGTTTGGAGAGGTTGAGGAAATTTCTTGTTTCTGCCTCCCCACAGTCCCATAGCCCATGAATGAAGGATACCAGAAAATGCCCTGGAGCTGTCTCTGCTGAGAGATCAGTGGCCCCAAGGTTGGAAATTATACCCAGAATGGAGTCCCTGCACTGTCCCCCCGCCCTGGGCACATGATGAGTACTCACAGAACATGCCATGGGACAACGTGCACACAATCTGGGCAGCACACAGACACTCACAAGAGCACACACACGCCACACAGCAGGGGGCCAGGTGGTTCCTCCCCAAGCAGCAACGAGTTCAGATGATTTTTGTCTTTGCATTTAACGTATCTCCTACAGTTCCCGCAATGAACTTCTGTCATAAAAAAAAGCCGGTAAGGACGAACCACGGCATCGACAGGCTCCGGTGCTCACTGTCCCTGGGACGTGAACTACCAAGTGTGTAGGGCTCTGCCCTGCAGCGGCTGCTCCTTGGTTCCCGCTGATATCCAGCAGCTCCTTGGGCGTGGGGAGGCATCCAAAGTACTCAGCCGCTGTCCAGGACGTCTGTTCCACCCCGCAGCCGCCCTGCCAGTGCCATCACTCCCACAGGAACACCAACCCCTTCCCCCTCCTATGGCAGTGCAGGTTCCATGTTGTCATTACAGTTTTTTTTCAATTTTATGTTTTAAAATCTGAGGTACAGCTAGACCATAAGTGACATTCCCTCTCAGCTAGTCAGAGACAAGGACAAAGATCAATCCGGAGAGCAGGTTCGATACCACCGGAGATAAGCAGCTTCCAGGATTGAGGTGTCCAGGTCTCCGGGCACCCTGCAGTGACTCCACTCCTGGGGTATGGGTTAGCGTGGGCAGGTCACCTGGGAACTCTAGCACTGTAACTGCCTGGGCTTGTGCAGGGCAGCCCCAGCTGTGGGTAGAACTGCACCCGAACAGCATGGACACCGGTCTCTTCCTCGCAAGGCGACGCACGATCAGCTTGCCTCAGGTCCTTCTCAAGCCCAAACTCGTCCCTTGTCGCTTGGGCCTTGGGGAGCCAGGCTCAGGCAGTTCTCTGAGGGCTTGCTCTGTCACCCCCAGGCTGTTTCCTGCGGGCTGCTTCTCATCTCCCTCCGGCACTGGAACCCTGGCCGCTCTTCGAGGCCAGCTCACACACGGCTTTTGCCCACACCAACAGGGCGCCCTGTGCCTCCGGCTGTCTCCACCGCTCTCCACGGCATCTTCCCTTCTCCTGGTCTCTCCTGCCCAGCTGGGATTTCCTTAAAAGCAGCGAAGCCCTTTTATCTAACAAATTAACTTAAAATGGGTGCAAGATTTATAAGAGACCTAAAGCTATAAAACTCTTAGAAGGGAACAAGGGAAAAACTGTACAACCTGGACACGCCATTGATTTCTTGGATATGACATCAAAGGCACAGGCAACAAAAGAAAAAAGAGACAAACTTCATGAAAAACAAAAAATATTGTGCATAAAAAGGCACTGTCGGCAGGGTAAAATGTCAATGCACAGGATGAAAGTATCAACAAGTCACATATCTGATAAGGGGTTAAGATCCAGAATACACAGAAAACTCCTAAAACTCAACAACAGAAAACCCAATCCCAAGTTGGGCAAAGGACATTTCTCCAAAGAAGATATACAAATGGTCAATAAGTACATGAAAAGATGTTCAATATCATGAATCATTAGGGCAGTATAAACCAAAACCACAGTAAGACACCATCTCACACCTATAAGGACAGCTACTATTAAAAAAAGAATAGGAACGAGCATTGGCGAGAATATGGAGAAACTACAGCCCTTGTGCATTGTTGATGGGAATGTAAAATGGGGCAGCTGCTACTGAAAACTGTCTGGCACTTACTCAAAAAATTAAAAATTGATTAAAAATTAAAAATACGGTCCAGCAATTCCACTTCTGGGTATATACCCAAAAGAATTGAAAGGAGGGTGTCAAGGAGATCTCTGTATACCCATGTTCATAACAATATTATTTGTGACCGTTAAAAGATGGCAGTAACCCAAGTAACCATCCCAGACAAATGGAAAAGCAAAATGTGATATAGCCACGCACTGCTTAACAACAGGAATATGTTCTGAGAAATGCGTCATTAGGTGATTTGTCCTTGTGCAAATGTCCCTCGAGTGTAATTACACAAACCTAGAGGGCAGAGCCCTCTACCACACACAGAGGCTGGTCATATATGTGGTCCACTGTGGCGTGACTGTGTACACACTAGGGAATTTTACTCAAGAAGGACATTCTGACACAGGCCACAACATGGATGAACATTGGAGACTTTGTGCTAAGTAAGCCAGTCACAAAAGACAAACAGTGTGTATGGTTCCACTTATGTAAGATACTGGGAAGAGTCAAATTCACAGAGAGAAAGAATGGTGGTTGTTGGGTTGCAGAGGGGTGAATGGGGAGTTGTTTATTGGGTAAAGAATTTCAGTCTGGCAAGGTGAAAAAACTAGAGATGGATGGTGGTGATAGCGGCACAGACTATGAGCATTTTAGTACATTTTGTGTTACATGCACCAACATGAAAAAAAAATCTGCAGGCCAACTACCAAGATAAAAAGCAGGCTGGGTGATGGGGGAGAAAGAGGCAGGCCCACGGGGGCCTGGCTTCACCCACCAACAGCGGATTGTGAAGGGCCCACATCATCATCCTGTGAATGGCCAGGTGTCAAGTTTGAGTTTTGGGGGTGAACTGAGACCACCCAGCCTTTGATCCAAAGCTGCCTTGTCGAGGAGGTGAGACTTGCGCTCTGGGAAGCATGTGTGCTACGAGCTCAAGGCCGAGGCCCAGCCTTCTGAGTTAGGCAGGCAGGCAGGCAGCCTGGGGCAGGCCATGCAGTCCTTGCCCAGTGCCACCGGCAGTGACAGGGCACTACGGATGAGGGCAGACCATGGCCAAATGGTGAGCGCGCGTGTCAGGCCAGGTCTGGGGGCTATCTGGCCTCCCTTCAGGGCGGCCAGTCACAGGGGAGGTAGGTCCCTCTGCTACAGGAGCCCTCTTCTGTCCTATCATGATATCACCAGCCAGCTCTGCAGGCTCAGCCATGTGCTAGGGGACGTGAATGCTCAGTGCCCCAGAACCGGTGGCAGAGGGATGGGAGAGGTCCACACAGGACGTCAGGACAGTCCTACCCATTCTGAAGCGTGGCTTCTTGACTTTTACGCGCGGCTCCTACGACTCTTAACCCTCTGAATGTCGTCTGGGTCTTACCGGACCTCCAAGGACACACAGAGTCAACCCAGCAGCAAAGGGCCAAGGGCTGGATGAGCACATTATCCCTGGCGCAGAAACTGCGCATGTGTCCCTAGGGCTCTCAACCAGGACTCCTCACCACAGTGCTACTGGGCCTGGCTGGAGACTACCAAGGGGTGGGCAAGGGAAAGAAAGACAGAAAAGTGTAAAGGCCCTGTGAGGGAGAGGGAAAGAGGAGGGCGTGATGAGCCAGGGTATAACTCGGGGACTGAAGTCAGAGTGACTGGACACAGAAAGGGGGGTATCAGTGGAGAGGAGGGGGCAGGGCCAACCAGGAGGAGCCCAAGGGGGGTGTGTGCATGTGTGCACATGTGCGTCCATGCAAATCAGTGTGTTTGCAGGACCGCGTGCTGTGTATGCATTGGTCTAGGTGTGTGTGTGCGCACGCAGGGAGGAGTCAGGGACTGGCTGGCTCTGTCTGGCTGCAGCTCTCAGCGGCATGTTGTGGGGAGGAGGGGCGGGCAGGCTACTGCTGAAAGGAAGCAGACAAAGACGACAGCATGTACACAGCTGGGGAGGGCGGGGTCAGACCAAAGACACATGCTGATGATGGGCGGGGCCCGGCTCCGGACGGATGGGCAGGGGTCGGAGGTGGTGAGAGTGAAGTCTGCAGCTGGGCAGGGCTGGCTGCCCGACAAATGACAGATGATCATGAGCAGGTGATGGGGAAGTGGAACTGCTGGTGCAAAAGCCCTGAGGTGGGAATGTGCCTGGTCAGTCTGGGGGACAGGAAGGAGGCCATGTGGCTGGTTTTGAGTAAGAGGCAGGCAGTAAAGCAGTTTAAGGGCTTTGCCCGTTTCTCTGAGCAAGTCAGGAGTCAGCAAGTGTTCAAGTGAGGAGCGTGGTTATCGCCCTCTGCATGAACAGATCCCCGAGCTGGTGGAGGCCTGTACACAGTCATCTAGGCGAGAAGGAAGCAGCGGGAGGGAGGGTGAGGAGAGGCAGAGAGAGGGGCTCCTCCCGATGACAGACAGCACTTAGCGGTGCAGTGGTGGTTGGCGTCAGGGGCCCTGGGGTCTGGCCATTTAATTGGGAGTGGGCCTGTTTTCTTGGAGGAACACTGGGAGGAAGTGGCAGGTGGGCTCAGAACAGATGGGTGCACGAGCTGGGGCTCTCCACAGCCTAAGGAAGTGGCTCCTTTGCCCTAGGCTCCTGACACGCTCCATCCCACCCCTCGTAGGTCTCCCTGACCAGTGTGCGTTCCAGGGCATAACCTCCAAACCCAGAGCTCATTCAGGGACCACTTGGCTGAAAACTGCTCGGCTTCCTGCAGTTCAAACCCTGCAACTTCAGCATGTTCACTGACTATCCCCTTCAAGACACTCCCTGCCCACCCCCATCCCCACCTGGCCCCTGCTCACAGCTTCCTTCATGTCATACTCACCCCTTCCCCAACACAAGCCTCTCAAGTCTACTCTTATCACAGACACTGGACCGGGTGACAGTCCTGGGCTGAAGCAGGGACATGGTGGTGGAGGGCGGTGTTGCCACCTCTCGTGGGTCCTGCATGCTTTGCTGCTCTGTGCTCTGGATGCCGACCACAGCAGTGTCCCACCTTCTCCCTGAACAGCCCCTGCCAGGTTCTCCCCCATAAGGGAACACAGCCCAGAGTCAAGGTCAGAGACGGTTCGGCTAAACCAGAGGATCTCCAAGAGAGAAGTCGGCTTATCAGCTTACCAGGAGAACGCCTGAAAAAGGCCGGGCGGGGCTGCCTCATCACCAGATCCCCCACTTCCTCAGAGGGAAATGGGGGGAGAGATGGAGACAAGCCAAGCCTTACTCTCCAGATTCCCTCTCTACTCAAAGGAGTCTGCTCCATGCTGAGCCCTGGGCCACCAGATAAGGGTGAGCTAGGAAGGGGGCAGAGTTCAACATGTAGACCCAGCCACAGCGAGGTAGTTTGATCTCTTTTAGGAGACAGGCTGAACCTGCACCGAATGGACAGAGGCACAGGTGGGGGCCCAAGCAGAGGCCAGATAGCCAGTTAGGCAAGGGATGGGGTTAGGAATCTAGAGTTGGGGGGCAGCCCAGGTCATAGAGCAGTAAGACAGAGTGAGGGCACATACCCAGTGTACCAGTGTACCATGTTCATGGTCTGATGCCCCAGCAGGAGCATGTCCTGCCCAGGTTGGGGATCAGCAGTGTTTGAGGCCCTGGGTCAGGGCTGCCTGCCCCTCAGCCCCCAATAAGGCCAAGTCTCAGCTGCCCAGGGGCCTTTGACTCAGCACTACTTACTATCTACGCCCTCTCCCCCAGCTTGTTCAGACCCCTCCCCCAGCTAGCTCTACTGTGTACCCAGGGGATGGCTGCTCTGTGGTGACCTGGAGAGGGTGGAGGGAGGAGACCCAGTAGGGCATCTGTGACCTCAGGCCCTCCCGCACATGACACCTGGGACACAGGCAAGGTCCCTGTCCCAGGTTCCAGTAGGCTCACATCGCAGGGTTTGTGGGGGTGGCAGGAGATGCACGCTGGGGTACCTGGGTCCTACTCTCTAAGGTATAGGCCTCTGGGTGTCTTCTGCTGCTGGCCTCGGGTCTACCATGCTTGCAAGGCAGAGGGGGCTCTCGACACCTCCTGGGCCTGAACCCACCCCTCATTTCCATCTCCTGTCTCCCTGCCCGCTGGGCAAAAGCTGCTGCCCCTGCGTCAGCTCCCACCATGGCTCTATTTTAGAAACTGAAGGCCCGGAAAAGCTTCTGCCTGTGTTTGTCACTGATTATTGGCTTTCCTCCCTCTTAATAAGGAAACGTTTCCCACTGCCCTTTCACGCCTGGTACACTAGAATCCAGAGTTGTGCTTTCTGTCAACATTTTGCATGCTCCCCCCGCGTGAGTGTCCTGCCCCACGTTCCCTGTATGTCCATTCATCACATCTTCCCAGAGTCCTGCTTGGATGCGCAGGGGCTGTCTCGGGCGTGGCTCCTCTGTGGTCTCCGAGAGGCTCATATCCTTTGTCTTCCTGGTAGTTCTGCCCATTCTAACTTCCCTCTCTTTCAACTCCCTGCCTCTAACTAGCCAGAGCATGTGGCACCACCCCAAGATGGTGTGTTTCTCCAGGGCTCAACAGCCACTCAAACCCGGCTAGCCTGTGCCCTAAGCCAGCGTGTTGTCATCAGCCTCTCGGCACGCATCATCCCAGTGGTCTGATCAGGCTCCAGGGCCCTGCAGACACTTCACGGGGCTGTTTCCACACATGTTCTTGGATGATCATGGAAGTTGCAGGCAGAACTGGGGGCGGGGGTGGGCTGGGTCTTTTTCAGGGAAGCAGAACATGGTGGGGTCAGGGAGAGGGGCTTCTGACCCCACCGTGGCATGGCTGTACTCTCTGAGTGTAGAGTGCCTCTGGAACTGCTGGAAGGCGGGGGAGAGAGAACAGCACTGCCCAGCCCCGCCATCAGGGACAGCTGCACCCGCATCGTGGGGCAGTCTGCTCCTGCCTGGGTACCTGCTGGTCTTCACAGGCTCATGTGCATCACCTCACAGCATACCAGCACATTCTATGTAGGAACTAAGGTTTGAGGAAAGGGGCTTGTTTCCACAGGACTGCCTCTAGGCCCTCTTACTCTCAGTTAGCAACAGACCACAGTGCAACCTGGTCACCTATTCTGGTAATGACTCAAGGTTTTCCTTTAAATTGAATGAGTCACATTTTTTACTTACTTGGACGTACTTTATGACTTCATGCCCCTACTTTAAATGGAAAGCCAGAGACATTCACCGTAGACCGAAGTAACCTAAAATATCAGTGGGTGTAAAGGAGATGCTTTTGCTGCTAGGCCTGCTGCCCAGGGGCGGGGCCAGGCAAGGTTTCTCGATGTTTGTTAATCAACAGGGATTAGCGTGAGCCAGAGGCTGTGACAGCCACACTGGCACCAAACTCCGATTTTCTCCTTGAAGGAAAGGGTTGATAGACATACAAAAGGGTCACTTTCCTAAGGGGTACACTAGCCCTGCTCATGGCCACGGGCCCAAGCCACCTCATACAGTCTGGTCCATGTGAGGCCTTCAGCCCCCAGGGGGTACAGAGGGGTGGCCCAGGGAAGTGGGGCCAGTGGCCCTCTCTACTGGGACACTCCAGGGTGGAGACAGTAGGGATGGGATGGAGGCTCCTGGGCTGTGGTATCAGCGCTGGGTTCCTTGTGCCCCCCTCAGGTCAGGGGTCATGTCTTGTCACCCTGTCACAAACTAGTGTTGGCTCCTCCCCTGCTCAGTTTCCCTGGTGCTTCATTAGGGTATCCTCTGTCACGAAAAGCCCAGCACAAGGAACAGGGGACACCTGCACCCTGTCTAAGGCCCTCCACTCTCAGATCCCTATGGGCAGTCAGCCAAGCAACCATTCGGCCCTTTATCAAGGTCACTGTGCCCTGGTATGTGGCTGCCCTGCTCTGGGGTGGGAGGGCGGGAGGTAAAAAGCTGAGTGTGTGCATCAGGGCGCATGTATTCTGTTGGGAGATCATGAGCAAATAAGCCAGAGAGGCTGTTTCTGATAAAGAGCAGCCATGCAGGAGAGACGCAGAGTCTTGGAGTCGAGTTGAATGGAAGGCTCAAGGGAGCGTCCAAGGAGGTGGCACTGGAGGAGGGAGAATGGGGAGCTGCCTCCAGACACTCAGGGCTGGGGGAGGGAGCAGGCTGGGGCAGGGGCATGGCAAGCAGTAGATAACAGGAGACACCTGAGGGGTGGGGCCCACACAGGCTCAGAGCAGATCCACCCTAACAGTGTCCCTCATTGATGGCTATCCTGGCACCCCATCCCCAGGCCCAGAAGTAGAAAGGGCCCTCCTGCAAGACCCCCTTTCTCCAGTGGAAGTGTCCCTGGTGAGGGGGATAAATCAACCCTCACCCAGGACCTCACGTAGAGCCACTCTGCTGTTCCTCTGGGGTGAGTTGTTGGGCAGGTGGGTTCCCCTGGAAAGGGCAGCAAAGCAAGGCCAGGGAGAGAGGCTGAAGGCCCATCTCCTCACACCTTACAGCTCTTGGGTCAACAACATGTGTTGTAGAATCTGGCTAGGCCCACCCCAAATGCTGATAGTTTTTGTTATAAAAACACGTGTTAGGATTAGAAGTCACATCTTCCTGAGGAGATAACCACCCCCCGCCCAAATCCCCCCGCTTGCCTTGATGCCAGTGACACTGGAAAGGGGACCACCCTCCCAGGAGCTGCCTCTTGGGGAAAGCCGTCTCCACAATTTTACCCCTCCCTTCCTATGAACCACCCCCAGAACCCACGTCCCAGCCTTCTTGTCTACGTCTCCCATTCCCCACACCCACAGGGTCGTGCCCTCCTTCCTCTAGGATGAAATTATCTCCTTTGAGGCCGGTCAAGAGTCTCCTTCCCTGTGAGAGTCTCTGACCACTGCAGCCCCAGGTAGCACCCTTGGAGCCAGGGATACTCAGTCTAGACTTGTCACCAGCCCTGTGTGACTTTGAGCTAAGTGCCACATGCTGCTGGCTCGGCAATGGGACTGGACTTCACCAGGCAGGGGTCCACCAAGTATGCCCTCAGACCATCCCCTCCTTCGCCTCTGGGTTGCTGACTTGCCTATAAGTCCTTGCCTTGACCACACCCGCCATGCCCTCCTCCCTACCCTAGTGTCACTCTGGCCTCCTGCTTGATGCCACCTTACTCTCCAATTTCCCTCTTCTATTGCCAGTTCCACTAGCCTCTAAGCAGGTGCTCTGTAAAGGGTGCACAGGACAGCTGGCTGGGCAGGTGGAGGAACACCAAAAAACATGGGTACAGAGCGCAACAGCTTCCCCAGAGCTCCGTTTGGAGTCCTTTACCTCATATGGCTGTGCCTAGGGCCCTGCTGCGGAGGGTCCCGCTGCGGTCTGCACCAGCCGCTCAGGCCCAGGTGCTCTCTGCTGACCCACGGACAACTTCTGGGACTCTGGGAGTCCTCGGCCTGTGTTACCCCTACCCCAAATGTCCAGGGCTCCCGAGGCTCTCACTCACGCTCTCCACAATCACTTCTCAAACATGCATCTTGCCCACCCCTCCCCAAGCTACAGGCTAGCTCAGTGCAGCAAACTCTCACCCCCCACCCCCTGCCCCGAGCTAACAATTCACCCTTCCTCCTTTCCCCTCTTGATAAGTGGACACAGTCCTCCTGAGCCCTTCTCCTGACCACCCCTCCTCTCTCTCCCTCCACCACCCTGGGGTCCCTCCTACCCCAGCCAGCTTGTGCCCTACCCAAAACACTATCATGATCTTTTCAAATTTTGCTAAAAAAGAGGAAGGTAGGAGAGGTAGGGTGGGGTGTTGGGGGAAGACAGTGTGGACTCTGTACCCCAGTGTACCCAATTACCCTTCCTTGGTCCTCTGGATTTCCCCCATATCCCCGCATGCAGGGAAATCCCACACTTTCCTGAAAGTTGACCCCAGGCTCTCTCCACGGGGCAGTCCCAAAAAAGGGTTTCCAGGCTGGCCTGGCTGGGAGCTCAGCCATGTCATCAGCCCCTTCTCAGCCTTCCTCTCCTGGCAGGTTGTATGTAGATCCCCGCTTTGTGACATTTCCAGTAAAGACGACTGCTTCTCCCTGTTCTAATGGTACCCAAAACAACCAAAACTCAGCCTTGCAGGTCCCAGCGCTGTTACAGACACACCCACACTGTTACAGATCTTTTCAAATCCACTGATCACCAAAAGTTGCCCCTCCCCTTGGGACTGCTGGCTGGCTGGCACATAAAAAAGTGCCTTAAAGTCACTTTGAGTCATAAGAAGTGAGAAATATGCACTTTTACATTTTATTTTATTTGTCAATTTCTGGGGTGAGACTGGGTCTTCCCTCAGGACACAGGTGCACTCACTGGCGCTGCTGCCGCTGTTCTTGCTTGAGCCACAGCAGACCCTGTTTGACTTTCTCTGCACGGGTGAGGTGGCAAAAGTAACCGGGACCAAACCCTAGGCTGTGACAGCTCCTTCCGTCCCCAATCTGACAGCTGTCTGCCCCACACTAAACCTAACCGCAGCTTTCACTGAGGCTTTCCGAAGCATCCATTTAATTTCCATAGAAACCCTCTTTACATTCATATTTCATCAGTTTATATAATATTCAAGGACATAAGCACAAAGGCGAGTACAACTGGCACACACAGGTTTGGGACACAAACAACTGACTCAAAGGGGAGGGTGCCACAGCACGTGGCACAGGCCGCCCGCTGTCTGGCGAGTTTGGCCTGTTGTGGACATGGGCCAGCACACCCTACCATGAGAACAGAGCGCTGGTGACAGGGTAAGAAGGGTTTCTGAGCACCAACATTTCTGAAAGGCATGTAAATGATTTTGCATTTAATTTATCACAACAGCTTCTGCAAGCATATGAAAAATAGCACATGTATATCCAAGCACTACAGACTCAGGACACAGGACAGTACAGGGGTGTGTGTGTGGGGGGGGGTGGGGGAGACACCAAGACCCATGGGGGGGGGTTACCCCTGAAAAGCAGCCTCTCTTTGCCTTGTCCTAACTCCCTACTTATTTTGGAGCCAGAGTGTGTACGGATGGGAGAAGACCAGGGTCAGTGTGCACAGCGTCCCTCAGTTACACACAGGCCCTAACAAATGGCTCTGCCCCAGCTGGGCCACCTCTCAGCCCCCGGCTACTGCTAAAGATGACCAGGGCCCTTTCTATGGCCTGTACTGCCCCGTGGCACTGATGCCCTCAGCTGCCAAGGCTGACCAAATGAGATGTGATAGCATCCCTGGAGGAACACTGACTCAGGAGGAAATCAGGCCAGAGATTTCCCTGGGCCAGGAGTAACTAAGCAAATAAAAGCAGAAAGGCTCCCCATATTGGGGGAAGGAGAAACTAATACACAGGGAAGAGGTGGGATCTTCACAACTAGTGCCAGTGGTTGCCACCTCAGGAGAGCCTGGCGCCCCAGTTTTCATAGCAAAGGTAACCGCTGACTCTCAGGCAGGCTGCTGGGCTGTCTGAGGACTGATTTAACCATTCTGGGTTTCTGTCGCCGCGCAGTCTCACCTCCCGTGCCTCTGAGCATGGTATACCCAGTCCTAGCCCCCCACACTGCTACAACTAGGTGGGACCCGCTTTGTGGAGGCTCCTTCTCTACTTCTCTCACCTGGAAGGCAAGTAGCACTTCACGTACTGTCCCTATTTCTTCTTTACCCTTCCCATATCCTACTTCCAGAGTCTCCTAAACTCCCATGTATTCAGGCTCAAGTTCAACAAATTCATGCAGGGCTGGGGTATCTGCCTCCACAAGCCAGTGTGGCTCAAAGGGTCTGAAAAAGGGTCTGGAACGCGCATGCCATCAAGCACTGTGGGTCCTCCTAAGGCCGGCAGCCTGGGGACACTGCAGTGCGACAGCTGGTCACCCACAGGAGTCTCCAAGCCCATAGTAGCCTCCACCCTTGAGACTCCTGAGGAGAGCCCAAGAGGCAGATTTTTTTTAAAAAGATTTATTTATTTATACATACAAGCTGGGGTACAGGTCAGAGGTGTGGGGCGGTGAGAGGGCCCACCAGAGACAGAGTGGGGAGCAGGACAGGCAGATCAATGGAAATACACTGCTGAGGAGAGCAGCGGGCGAGGCAGCAGAGGTCTGCCGCGCCATGTGGGAATCTCCCCGGCCGGGCGTCGAACCCTCGTCGCCGCTGCCGACAGCTCCACAGCACAGCGCTCAACTGCTGCGCTACCAGGGAGGCCCAAGAGGCAGATTTTTGATCATGTGATTGGTCTGGGAGAGAGACGGGAGTCTGCAGGAAGTCAAAGCTGTCCCACCTTGAGGGAGGGGAGCAGGACCTCCCAGGCTTTTCCTAGAAAGGGGATTGTGAGGGCCCATGGCAGTTCTCTGGAGAGATTACTGTGAGCTGCGAGCAGGCAACGCTGCAGCTGGCAGCTGGCAGCCAGCAGGAAAGGGGCTCTGGAGCACTAGTGGCACCCATGGCATACTGCATACACCTTCCCTCTGCCCTCCTTCCTAACAGCTCAGGGTGGGGCCTAGCTGGCCTCAGGAGAACCCCCTGTCTGGAATCCAACCACTTAACCTCCCCTCCTCACACCCTGCCCTCCCCAGTCTAGCCCAGCCCCACCCTGTCTCTCATCAGGATTGCCAGTGATTGCTTAGGCCTCTGTGCCTCTCCCAGCCCCTGCAATCTGTGCTCCACTCAGTGGCAGGGGGATCCTGAATATGAGAGAGAATGTCTCTTTTGTGCTCAAGTGTCTGCTTGCCATCACGGTTTGGAGCCAGAGTCCAAGTCCTTCCAGGCCCCAGGGCTCTGTCACATGCCTCACGCCACATGCTCCCTCCACTCTCCCGCTTTGCTGACCCTCCTGCACAAGGGAGACACTCTCAGCTCTGGGCCTTTGCACTGGCAGACTGATCCATCTGGAAGGCTCTCTGTCCACAGGTACTCTATCCTTCCCTCCCCAGGCTCAGATGTTCTTCCCTGGAAGTCCTCCCTGCCCATCCAACTTATAATTTGCAACTGAAAATGATCCCCCAAATATCTTACCCCATAGCACTATTGCTTTCTACCGCGTTGCAAAACTTGATTATTGTGTTTACTGCCTCCCACCATGCTCCCCAGGGCAGGATCTGTTTGTCCCCATGTATCCTCCCCTAGAAGTACCTGGCAGGAAGCAGTTGCTGACAAATCTGTCTCGGCAACTTGTACTGGCTGAGTGAGGAGATGCTGGACAGGGAGGGGACAGCTGGAGACTTCTGGGAAGTCTTCTAGAATGACCTTTGGCATCCCCTAATGGACACAGCAGAGGTATGGTTGCCTTCCCTCTGGTCTTGGCTGACCCCACCTCAGCCCTGCCTCTAAGCCCCTGCCCCAGGATGCCCCTTCATCTGGTGAGCCCCCTGGGCTGAACTTACATTGTTGGAACTGACAGCGTGTCTCCACACACCCTGAAGCCCTATGGCCCATCTCATAAGCCCTGACCCCGAGCCTCAGTCTTGTTGCTCACCCCAGCCTTCCTGGGCCGGCGATGGGGCATTTCCCAACATCCTGGCCTAGCTGGAGCCTGAGGCTGCAGCCCACCCTCTGCCCCAGTGCCTCAGCAGCCACAGTGGTCACACCCTCCACATCCCTGCCACCCACTCTATACTGACCCGCCATCCTTCAACCTGCCCGAGAGCCCCAGAATACCCAGAGAGATAAGACTAACACACCCTTGACTGAGGCTAAGGTCAGGGGTCTAGAAAGGAACAGGGGTCTAGGCCACCTGGAACTTGAAGAGCTAGAGTAGGGCAGTGGGCACAGTATGGCTAAGGGCTTCCTGAATGGGGTGGGTGGTGTTGGGGGCCATAGGGTAGCCTTGTTAGTGCTCCTGAAATCTCCCCTGCCATGGGGTAGGGCTGGGGATGTGCGTGCGTGTGTGGTGTTATCATAGAGGAAATCGATGCTTGGCACCGGCCCAGTGTTTAAGGGAAATGAATAGATTTTGGCCGAGGACAAAGAGAGTTTGATTAATCAGAAATTGGATAATGGAGGCAACACTCTAATTATTTTTCTTCCCAGCATTTTATCGAGAAATATGTTTGCACAGCATATCAGAAGTAACAGAGCGGGGGGAGGGGGGCGATCACGCTGGGAGAAAGCCCAGCTCAGGGACAGGGCTACCACACCCATTCTCGCCTATGGGGCTGGATGGCAGGCCAGCTGGGATTCTGGTGGTCTCTCCATGGGGCCACAGGAAGCAAGAGGGGACAGGTGGGGCAGGCCAGAGGCCACACATAGCTAGGGCAGTTAGGTAAGAGGATATGCTATGCAGAGGTGGGGGAGGGGGACGCTAAGCCATTGGTAGGCATCAGAGGTACCTCATGTGGAGACTGTTATTTTCCTGGCCTGGCCACCTCTAGGTGACGCTGTCCTGCCCACAGTTCACTGGCACTGTGGCTGGAAGAGTGGGGGTGGGGCACCACCAGCTCAACCAGAGCTTGCTGGAGCCAGGGTGAAAGCCATACATGTCAGGTCCTCTGATGCTCAGGCAAGAAGGGTCTTCGGGGGGCCTCTTGGCTTGGAGTATTTCCCCACCTTTATCCCAGGTGAAGCCTGGTGAGCCATTCCATGGCCTAGGTCAGAGAGGACCCCCGGACCCATGAAGGACACAGAACCTGGGGCTTACATACTATGCCTGCCCTGTCACTCTCCTGCTCTAGAGTCCAAACCACACAGTTTAACATATTTCCGTCGTCATCTGGTCTCCCAATTCTAGGTAGGCTTCTTGGAGCAGAGCTCAGAGTGAGGCTCCAGCCTTGCTGAGTGGTTGAGTCTGTGTCTCACTGATTCACTTGCTCTATCATTCATTCATTCCAGTGTACACAGAAAGGCTACCATGGGAGAAACATTCCACGGTGACTTGCGTTATCCATTAGATTTGGGATGCCAGCTGAGGAAGCACTGAAGAGGGAGTGGGGGTCAGAATGGGTGTTCAGGAAGAAGTAGCATCTAAGTACAGATGAAAGATGAGCTGCAGCTTCAAGAAAAGAGTGAGGGCATGGTAGGTGGGGTTGTCCACCGCTGCCAAGCATATATAAATCCTGCATCCTGTTCGCACAGCAGATATCACTAATCAACCTTGGCCACTTTCCTTCTGAGCCACAACACAGCTTCAGTCAGAATCCTTCTCAACACAGAGTCCTTGGGACGGTCACTCCAGAGTTAGTATAAGAAATGAGGGCCTTCCCGGTGGTGCAGCGGTTGAGCGCTGCGCTGTGGAGCTGTCGGCAGCAGCGACGCGAGTTCGACGCCCGGCCGGGGAGAGTCCCACACGGTGGGGCAGACCTCTCCTGCCTCGCCCGCTGCTCCCCTCAGCAGTGTACTTCTGATCTGCCTGTTCTGCTCCCCACTCTGTCTCTGGTGAACCCTCTCGCCGCCCCACACCTCTGGCCTTTACCCCAGCTTGTATGTAAAATAGATAAAAAAAAAAAAAAACCTCTTAAAAAAAAAAAAAGAAAGAAATGAAACTACACTCTTGATCCAGTCCAGGGTTTCCAACGTAAAAGACACCAAGGCCCAGAGAATGAAGAGCATTCACCAGGGTTTCTACTATAGGCAGAACAGGGGCTAGAATCCAGGTCTTCTAAATTCCTGTCCAGTGTTCTTTCCTTTACATTGAGCTGCCCTGATGAGCTAATCTCGGGGTACAGGGGCCACTTAGTTGTCACATCGCTACTGTGGGTACTATGTTCCTTTATTGCCACTAGAACTTCATCTTGCCCTCATATGTCAGAACTATGTGGACCCTCTGCATCTGACCTAGGCCTCACTGAATCACACCACGTCACCGAGGGGCCAGGCGTCAACCTGAGGTGTCCAATTCCCAGAGCAGGGACCTGTGCCTATGAGGACAGCAGAGAAAATGGGCAGCCCATGTGCTCTGGCTTCTGAGTGTACCACCGTTCCGCGTGATGGCTGCTCAGTCAGTGGTGTCCACCATGCACGGGTGGTTTGTGTTTGCCAGTCAAAGACACATCACTTGAGACCCAAAGGCACACCCTCCAGGAGCAGCAGCTTTCCATGTGAAGGCTACAGCCACCAGAATGCCCAGCGCTCCCCCACAGAAGTGGCTCAACAGACCATGGTGGGCTATGTGCTTCACTGCCGTTTCCTGAGTTGCTGCTGCGGGCCAGGCTGGGCTCTGAGGACTGGATTCTTGGCCATGAACAGTGGATGAAGGTCTTGACCTCACAGAGCTTATGTTCAGGTCCAGGAGGGAGATGGTGAGCAAACACAATAAATAAAACAAGTAGGTTATACTATGATGGGTGCTAAGGGGAAAACAGAGGCAGGAAGGGGTAGAGGAAATGTGTGGGTGGGAACACAGGTGCTGTTCTAGAGAGAGGGCCCAGACAGGCCTCACCTGAAATGAAAATATAGAACTAGAAGGTCTGAAGACCCTCTTCCTGGACACCAAGGATATATGTGGACCCTGTGTGAGAACCATGGTCGAGAAGAGCAACTATGAGTGAAGATCAGGCCTGTCCCTCCAGAGAAAAGGACAAGGCCTGGCTGCAGTTCACCAACCATTCCAGAACAGGGCCAGCACCTAAGAGCTGACAACAGCCACCACCCGATCAGCCTCAAGCACAGCGGGCCCAGCCAGCCCTTCTGGACCACCCTTCCCAGTGACTACCCAAGCAGATGGTGATCAACCAGGCTACCCTGCCTGCTGAGAGCCAAGACCTGGGGGGTCCTGAATGCCCCCCACCCCCGTGCAGCTAGCAAGTCCCTTGGGAGAGCCACCCCCATCTCCTCAGGTCTCAGTCTCCTCAACTGTAAAGTGGAGGTAGAGATTCCATTTGTTTTCCTGCAAATGCCTTTATCTGGGCTCTGGAGGTAATGTGCCCGTCAAGCCCATTCTCCACTCCAACCCCATGGCTCTGACCTCCACAATTCAGAAGGGCAGGCATCACTGAAGGGGTCGGGGCTCAGGCCCAGGCCCCACAGCCAGCTCCCGCTCCACACAGGGAACACCGTCCCCACAGTGCCCTATCCCAAGGGCCAGGGCCGTGCAGTGGGGCAGCCTTCTGAGGGGTGGCTCTGACCATAGCCCATGTGGCCAGGAGAGGCAGGGCATGTATGGACAAGCCCTCAGGGATGGGTGTGTTTCTGGTGAGAGGCTGCTAGAAGGCAGGCTGGGCTTGACACTGTGAGGCCCCTCCCTGCACCATGGTTTTTAACAGTCTCGTTTCTTAGCACTTTTTGATGGATTCTCCAGGGACATCTCTAAAGAGAGTTATACCTTAATTTAGAAGCAAATAACTCAAAACTCTGTGATGTAGCAGGTTTCTTTGGAAAAGAGACGAACTCAAGGAAGCCATTGTGTGTGAAGCTGCCCGCCTCGCTCACCCGGGGCCTGCCAAGAGGATTGCTCAGCCCTTAACCCTAGCTCCTGCCAAGGGGCCTAAGGCCTGCGGGAGGGGGGTGTGTGTCAATGCATATAGGGGGTAGAAGCGACACTCACAGGAAGCCTGGGTGAGGGTCACAGTCTGGCTGTGAGTGGCCCGAAGGGCCAAACACAGACCACCTGCCAAAGGGTGGGGAATAGAGGGCAGAGCAGTACTGTCCTTGCAGTCACGCTTCACGAGGGTGGACACTGGCAGTCACACAGGGCTCCATGCCTGGCTGAATGTGCTGCTATTGGCCTTGGAATGTTTAATAATTTTAAGGAAGGGGCCCCACAAATTATGTCGCTGTTCCTGCCCGTGGTGCTTAGTCCCCATGGATCCCCGCCCACTGCAGTGGCCTACTCTTCCGGGAATACCCTTCTCTGCAGCCCCAGCTCACCATCACAACTGTGCTCTCACCTCACTTGCTTGTCAGTCCTCCATCTCTTTTTTGGACGCGCCTTCTCAGATCACATTCCGAGTAGTACAGGCCCCAAGGCTCAACCCAGTTCCATCTGGTCCCACAAACCTGGTGCTGAGGACTCCAGGTTTCTGCCTCTAGTCTTGCTCTCCCGTCTGCCACATGTGCGCGTGTCTACCAAAGTCTAACCCAACTCCAATTCCCCACTTCACGAATCAAGTCTTTCTACATCTTCCTTCCCAGGCAATGCCACTCCGTCCTTTCAGAGCCGTCTTCCCTCTTCGCCATCAAGCAGATACAGCTGCTCCTCTTTAAAATAAATCCCTCATTTCAACTGCCTCTCACTACCTCTACTGTCCTGCCCAGTTGCATCAGCAGCCTCCCTGCCCAAATGTTGTGATGGCTCCCAGTGGCCTTCCAGTCTATCCCCCATGCCCATCAGTCAGACAAATTTTTAAGTGCACTTAGCTCAAGTCTCTCCTCTGTTCCAAGTCTGACAAGGTTTTCCCAGCTCAGTAAGGTCTGTGGGGGCCTACTTAACCTCCTCTGAAGTCCCCATCTCCCACCCATTAGGCTCCAACTCCTGGCCTTCTGGTGGGACCTCAAAGCAGATAAACTGTATTGGCCTCAGTGCCTTTGCATCTGCAACCCCCCTCCTGGTGTTCTTCCGTGTCAGTCACATAACTCACCCATCATTTCTCTATGGCACTGTGCCATTAGCCCCTCCAGAGTGGTGCCCCGCTTTCTGTTTTAATTTTCTCCTATCCTACCTGGCATTCATTCACAAACGTGCTCTTTCGATATGATGTGAGCACTTTGAGTGGATGTGATGTCTGTCCTGCCCCCAGCCTGTGAACCTGATAGCACTTACCGGCCAGCAGGCACTGATAAATAAATACTAGCTGACTGAATGTATGAATGAGTGAATGAACCTGGTAAGGTTCTGCTTCCTTGGGTCCATGTGGAAAGCTGATGTTGCCTCCCATGTGATGCAGGATCCACATGCTGGTCCCTGTCAGTTCACTCCCATGAAGTCCCTCCCTTCCCAGGATGGATGCTCAGAGGGACCAAACTTGTGGAGAGAACTTGTGCAGGAACTGGTGCTCTGTTTACAAATGAGAAGGAAGCTTAGATATGATGAGACAGAGTCAGGGCCTGATCCAGGTCTTCTTCCCTCCCTGCACCATGGGAAGTCTGGACCCTTCCATGCTCTCCCCAGTCTGCATAAACTGTGCTGGGGTCAGTGCTCTGGGCACAGGCCTGGAGTAGATCCTTGGCATATGCTCTGATATCTCTATTTCCTTTTGTCCTCCTTCCTGCCAAGTATAGTGCTACAGGCCTGCCACTAGAGGCTCAGTCACCCCCCAGGTTTCCTTCCTGGGGGCTGTGGGAGAGCAGTGTGCTAATCTGCCTATTCCAGAGTTCCTGGTAGCCCAGTCATGGTCAGTAGCAGTGAGCATGCCCTACAGCACTTAATCGTTTTAGTTCTTCTGAGGGCTGTCCTCACCTCCAGGAAAAGAAGGCGTGGCACACACTGCCATTGCATTTACACATGAGACAACCACAGGGCTAGAGCTAGGGCTAGGTCAGGTGACTGAGGCCACACCCCAAGACTGAGGCCAGCCTTCTCACAGCCTTTCAACTCTCTATCCCATCCGCTTCTCAGCAGGGGTCTGGGCAACTTTGCCAAGTCCATCTGGTTACCCAGAAGTTCCTGGAATCACCCTAGAAGCTCCTGCAATCCAGATCTAGGTGCTTTTCCTCCTGGGATTCTAGGAAACAGAAGAGTTGAGAACCTAGGGACAGAGGAAGGAGTTCATTCCTTGTGTCCCAAACATAGAGTCCCACATCAGGCAACAGGTGCAAGAGAGAAGCACAGACTGCACCCTATGCAGGCAGGCAGAAGGCTTTGTTCTCCTTGAAGCAAACTGGGCCTCAGTCAAAGCAGAAAGTGGGTGTGTGTTTGGGGATGGGGTGGGGAGGGGGCAGGCCACACAGATGAGTAACAAACAGCCTCTTAGAGAGAGAGCAAAAACATCCCTGAGCAAGCTAGCGAGCAGATCTAGGGCAGAAGGTGACACAGGCCTTCCTGGGGGAGGGATTGTGTCTTCTTCACCTCCAGTCTCAGAAAATCAATGTCTGTTAGAGGAACACATGAGATGAGTTTTAAACCAAACGCTGTGTCTCATTGTCTCCAAAGAATGAGAAATGCTGAAGGCACACCACTTCATTCTAGCATGGCCAGACCCTTCCATGACATCAGCCTCTCTATGGTTACTGCTTGAAAGTATCCACATCCCAGAGGGACGAAGTCACCAGCTAAACTGTCTAAAACAGGCAGCTCCATTCTGGCTTGGAAGGGGGCTGGAGGTTGGTTACTTAGCACCTGGCCCTGCCCAAGGTATAAGGTGCCTAGGAGGGCAGTCCAAGTCTGCAAGGAGTCCCTCTAGTCTTTCAAAGTCTGCAAGGAGCCTCCCCTGGTCCACCCAGCTCCTGGGACACAGGTGCCTGCTATGGGGTGGTTACTTTCTTTCAGCTTCCTCAGCAACCACCCCTCCCACGCCCCCATACACCTTTCACGCCGTACCTCTTGCACCTTCCTTTCCTTAGCACATCCTGTGCTCCTGCCAGATATAAATGCCCAAGTGTCCTCTGCGTGCATGGGTCCATTTTCTCCCCTTTGCAATGCCCACCACAACCGTGCCTGAGTCCTTCAAGCTCCAGTTCAAATGTCACTTTGCCCACAGACCCATCTAACCCCAGCCCAGGGCACCTCTCCAACATCCCTGCCTAGGTCCCTAAGCCCACACTCAGGGTTTGATTATCTGAGCAGAGACATTTCTCCCTTATGGGGTGGTGAGTCAGTGGGTGAGGGCAGGCTCAGTTCACCTCTTCCACCCCAGCGCCAGGCCCTAGGGGAGCAAACACTCAGTAAATATTTGCTTAATCGAATTTGGCCAAGGAGGCTACTCCAGACAGAGCCGAAGGCAGCGGGACTCAGTTCCCAAGGCAGGGAAATCACTTGGGCAGAAAGGAGCCTGTCAGGGGCTGGGAGGCTTCCCGCAGCCGCAGCCGGCAGACCTCGCCTAGGAGGCGGGTCGGGTCGCTCCACCCTGAGACACCACACCAACTCCAGGGAACCCAGGTCTCAGCACCGCCTTCCCGTCCTTTTCTCTCTTGTAACAGAGAACCCTAATTCTCGGCCTAGGTGGATTCCTGCCATCATCACCCAGAGAAGCTCAGCACCGCCCTGAAGGCAGAGCCCCCTCAGATCTCCTGCAGGATACTGAGCCCCAGCCCTGAGGCCCTGAGGCCCTCACACAGCTCCCCCCCCCCCACACCCCCACTGCCTTTTAAGGGAAAAAACATTGAGCCGGCAAAATATCTCAATCGCAGCGGATCGATAGTCATCTCTTGCTCTAAATGCCTCTCAGGAACCTGGTCGCTGCAAGAGCAATGACTGAAAACTGAGTCGTCGGCCCCGGACTCAGGCCTCCGGCGCCCCATGCTCCGTTTCAGCCAAGGCCACACGTCGGCGATCCCGCTGCCCGGGGTCGCCTCCTCCTAGCATCACGGGGAGGAAAAACCCCCTCAGTGTTGCTCCGCAGGTCGCCCAGCCCCGCCGAGCTCCGCACCAGCGGCTGCTCTGGGGTGCCGGCGGCCCGGTGCTGCATCCCTGACGGCCTCTGCTCACCCTCGCGGGCCAGCGGCCACCACCTCCCACCGGCTCCTAAGCCGGGTGGCGTCCCCTCCCCAGCACCCACCTGGCCGACAGCCGCCCCCTACCCACCTTGCAGGCATCCCCGCCCTCGCGGGCATCCCTGTAGTTGCACCCCGGCGACCCCAACCCAGGCGGATCCCCAGCACAAAGGCCAGGGTGGGGGTGGGGTGGACGCCCCGGTTCCAGCCCCAGACCCCCAAGGTTCAGCCGCTGGCTCCGGCCGCAGGTCAGCTCACTCACCTCCGGGTCGCCGCACGGTGCATCGGCCGGGCTGCTCCGGGCGGGGCGGGGCGGGGCGGCGAGCGCGGGGCTGCGGCGCCCTCGTTCCGCACGACGCGGGCGGCGGCGCCCGCGCGGGGACGTGACCGGACCGCGGGCGGCGCACACGCTCCGGCCGGCCTGACTCCCTCCGCCCGCCCTCCCGCGCAGCCCGCCGCCCGCCCGCGGGTCCGCCCGCCCCGCGCCGCGCCGCGCCGCCGCCGGCAGGAGGCGGAGTCGCGAGCGCAGCGCGTTGCCAGGCCAACCGCAGGCGGGGGGCGGGGGAGGGGGTTGCCGCGGGCCCGCCGGGCACCACGCGCGGGGCGCCACCGCCCCGCCACGAGCTCCGGCTCGTCGTTCGTTGGGCCAGGGCGGCTGACGGACGCAGGCGCGGCCCTATGGCTATGGGCAGGGGCGGGGCCGCGGCTCGCGCGCGCCGCACACTCGCACGCGCCTACCGCGCCGACCTCTACGGCACCCGGCCGAGCCGAAGTCCAGGCTCCCATCCAGCGGGACACCCTTCTCGCTTATGCAGACATCTGGCCTGACAGCAGCGGATGGTTCCGGCACTCTCCGCCATTCTTGTACTCTTGCTTGGATTCGAACCCAACCCAGCTCTTTCAGACCTGCGCGACCTTGGGCAACCGACTTCTCTTGAGCTTTTCTGTTTTGCAAACTGGGGCTAGTGGCACTTCCTTTCCTGGACTGTCGCGACAGTTGCCGGTCGGGTGAAATGGTATGCAGAATCCTAAAGGTTTACACTGGTGTGATTTGTGCAGAGATGGGGAGGGACATTAGTCATCACTGCGGTTCCTGGGCCCAGCATGTAGGGACTCTTTAGGGTCCCTGGCAATCCCAGCCAAGGAAAGAGAGGACAGAGAGGGGCCCAGGAGTTGCCCCCCATACCAGACAAACGAGTGGGAGCCAGCTAAGTTGGGATCTTTGAGAAGCTTTACAAAATGAATCCGAGGGAGTCTGCAAAATTCCGCCTTCAATTTCAGGAGGCCTCAGAGTCAGTAACCCTTCATGCTTGTGCGTGAAGGACAGACCTGAGAGGGCCAGCAGCTCTCTCTTCCATCACTGAAACCTGAACCTCTGAGCCTCCTGGAGCATCCCCAGTAAAATCCTGATGCTTCCAACCAACACCTTTCTGGTAGAATAATAAGGATCATCACTTCCACTGAACAGTAAGACCACAAGAGGTTGATGGGCAGGTCCTGCTCTGGGTGACTCAGAGGTTAGAGGGGGCTGGAGTGAAGGCCTAGCTCTGCTCCACCTGTATATCTTCAGGTGAATTATTTTATCTAGCTGCATGTCAGTTTCTTCTGTCAAAAGGGGACACAGACTCTCTCTCACGGATGATTCTGAGGGTTAACTTGCATAGGAAATGCACATTGGCACAAGTCAGAGATGGGAGAGGGCAGTTTATGCCATGGGCCCAAGGGTCAGAATAGAACTGTTTGCAGGGGGCAAACCTAGAGGCAAGTGTAGAATGACCCCCTCCAGCAGTGCAGCTGTGAGGTCAGAGGCTATCCAACGAAGAACCCAAGGGAGCTGACTGCTGCCTCCTGATCTCGGTGGCCACCTCCAAGGGAGGTCACCTGGTGTCAACCAGTGATTGTAGTCCTTCATACAGCAATATTTACTGATGGTCATTCGCTACTACAGTTCTTACTTTTCTTTTTACTTTTTTTTTTGTCGTTGTCGTTAATTTTTTCATGGAAGAACTGGGGTGCAGGCAAAACAGGTGAATCTACTGAAATACACTGCCTATGGGAGCAGCAGGCGAGACAGGAGGTAGAGCTACCACTGTATGTGAGCCAGCTCCCTGGCTGGGCATCAACCCAGGCCACAGCAGTGACAGCACTGAGACTCAAACCCTAGGCCACCAGGGAGGCCCTGGGCACACAGTTCTAGGCAGAGTTCTGGGATTTATAAAGACCTGGCTGTTCCTGGTAGGGCCCTCCTATCTCCTAGGGCAGGGACAGACAGCAGGACATTAAGCTGCCATTACAATTAATCAAGAGCCAATGGAAGAAACCCACAGGGGGAGCACTGGGCCTCCGGGACAGCTTCCTGGAGGAAGAGACACTTGAGCTAAGATCATAGCAGGAATAGAAGTGGTCTGTGACTCAGGGCTGGAGAGGTGCTTTCTACAGTGGCATTGGCCCTGAAGATGCCAAAATATGAGGCAGGAGTGGGGTTGGTGCCGGTAGCGCTTGTGTAGGATTGGGGATGTTGGCCTAAGAACAACTGGAGCATTTTAAGATTAGCTTTTTAAATTTGAGAAGGAGGTTGGCAAGCTTCTTTTTTTTCATATTTAGACATGGTCCCACAATGTGAGATGTGCTAATAGGCAGAATCAAGTAAGAAAAATGTCAACTAAGCGCAAAGAAAATAAGAAAGCAGAGAAGTCAGTCCATGAAGCCAAATTCCACATAGAGCCATGGGCTCGTGAGGCCTATGTGTGTTGGGAGCTGGCACTGGGACTGGCAGAGGGGGACTGGTTGGGAGACTGGGGGCCAAGGAAGGGGCCCACATGAGAGGGGAGGCTGGAGGAAGGGACGGTACTCGCAAAGCACCCAGCAGGCACTTGGGGAAGTGGCTGGGAGCCCGCATGTGTGGAGTCCCAGAGCCTTGGGAAGAGAGTGTCAAGAAGGAAGACGGGTCAGCCATGTCATATGCTACTCCAAGGCGGAATAAGGGGAGGACAAAGCATCCCCTTGAGCAAAGACCGCGGTGGTCAGTGTGCCTGGAGTTGGAAGCCACCCAAGGCTAAAGCTGGACAGGTGGATCCCAAGGAGGTGTGGTAGCCCAGGGACCCCGGTACAGATGTGTGCTCGCCTGAACCCTCACTGGTCAGGAGAATAGGGCTGGGAGACACCTGCTGGGGTTCTCTGGTGGAAAGAGGAAGGGGGTCCCAGTGATTGAGCCCAGCTGGCACCTCACCAATCCAGCAGGGACAGCTAGCCGAGGAGTGACTCCTTGAGATGGTATGTGTACCCCTCTCCCAGGAAATAACCAAACCTCCACCACAGGGGGGTCCATGCCAGCGGCATCATGACCCCTCAATCCCAGCAGAGTTTTTTGGCTTATCAACCATGAACCCGTTCAGGCGCCCAAGCCACCCCCCCCCTCCTCCCACCATATAAGGCCTTCCTCCCACAAACAGCTGTGCCCCTCTTCCCCCATGAAGCTCAGCTTCCCCAGGCTTCTCTCCCTGCACATCCAGAGCCCCCAGTCCCTGGAACTCTTCATTTATACATGTGTCAACCTTTGCTGTGCAGACGGTCCCGCAGGCTCTCCCACTAACCTCCCCACTTCCGGAGGGCGGACCATCAACTACAGCCCCCTCGGGCTGGCTCTTCGACGTTCCCCACCTGTCCCGCTCCCCCAACCCCCACCCAGCAATTCTCAGGCTGTGACTGGATGTGTGGATTTCTCTGTTTTGCTTCCTTGGGGTCTGTGCGCCCCCTGCCCCACTTGAACAAGCCATCCATAGATCTGGGTTAGTTATAAATAGCCAGGCCTGCAACTCTCCTTTTAGCTGAAAAGCAGCAAAGTGAACGAGCAGAGAGGCACACCCGGCACGCGTTTTATTTTTAATCTCCCTCTGTCTCAAAATGAACCCGGTCCCGGTGCTCAGCGTTTCTAGGAGTAGAGACCCAAGATAAATAAATGCCTGAGAAACAAGCCCCAAGCTGCTGAGGGACCTGTCTGCTGTGTGACCTGCTTGGCCTCTCTGGGCCTCCTCACTGATGAGATGCAGTGGAGGCTGTCACCTCCAACCTTCAGACTTCTGACTTTGCCTCCTTTCCTCCCTCTGCCTTCCCCCAGCCTGCAGGCATCCCTTTGCGATGTCTTAGCAGCAACTCCTCTCCCGGGAATCCCTGGGAAGTTCAGATCAGATGCAAGTGAGGCCACAACCCAGTCCACAAATGCCCCAGCCCTTTCTTTCTCAGGTGTTCCCCAGTCAAGAGCCTTAGCACCCCTTAGCCAGTAAAATTCTTCTTAGGCCAAATAATCACTTCCCCACTGTGACTCACTGAGCTGAACCCATGGAGGGTCAGGCAGGTAGGGAGCCTGAGGACAGGAACAGGAGCAGAAGGCCCAGGAGTCACCCCTGGGAGTGGCAGACTGGAGGGGAGGTTTGAATGTGAGGTGTCCTCGAAGGTGAGGCCCATTCTCTGCATCTTTGATCAAGTCCTGAGGGTGCACATCCTCTGGCCTGACAGGTGCTTCTGCAGGAGTGGGACCATGCAGCTCTTGACTTTGAGCCCACTCCTCACCCCTCACTCCCACCCCACAGACCCTTGCTTGGTTCTCAGTGTTGGCAGAATTCCAGAGTTTATTGTGCTAGGCCCAGGTGTTCTGGGCATGGTGACATTCCTTTACACGGACCATGTCCCCTCCCCTGGCTACCCTAGTGGTATTGCACTACCCTTGGCCAGGTAGGCTCATGGCAATGATGAAGAAATCAGGGTCCGAGAGGTTAGGAAACTTGACCAAGGACACACAGCTAGATACATTTAGGAGTCCAACCTAGGCTTGTTGGAAATGTATATTCTTCAAAAAGCTCAATACTCTTGAAGCAACAGGAAACTGCTTTTCCTGGGTTGTGAGTGTGCTGAGAAGTAATGAGGCAGAGCTAGCTGCTCCACCACTGTGCACCAATGAGAAACTGGCCAGGGACACTGGGAGCTACTGGACAAGCTGTCTGGTCTCTTTACCCCCCTCACCCCAGGCACCTGCCATTTGATGTCCTCGGGGGAGTGAGGGAAGAAGGCTGGCTGGGGTGATGTCTTCAAAGAGGAAATCCCTGGTGCTAATTGGCACTCAGAGACCTTTAGGCTAATTAACCTGTTTATTTGTCTCTCTAGAGTAAATTAGAGGGTTTAACTGGGGAGGGCGGAAGAGAAGTATTTGCCAGTGGCCACCTCCTTGGGGGCTATAGATGACTCCACAGTGGGTGGTACAGGCTGCTGGGGAGGCAGGGGAGAGGGTGGGTTGCAAGGCAGCAGTGATGGGCCACGGGCCTGCCTTGGGGAAGGGCAGCCTTGCCCAGTGACAACCTGCTTACTTCTCCATGAGGGCTGCTCTGGGCACTCACAGGCTGGACCCTGGGAGTGGGAGGTGCAGCCTGGCTGGGCTCTGGGTTCTTCTCTGTGCAGCCTCTTGCAGACATGACCCAGGAGGGAGGGGGCCTGGAAGGAAAAAGGTGGCACTCATTAACAAGTTCAGCACATTGAGCTTCTCCCAGTCTCTGCACCCCAGCTGTGCCATGTGGAGCCCCCATCCTTCAGGGCACTAGGGCCCTTCAAGTCCCCTTGGCCAGGGTCTATGGATTTCCTATTACCTGTTGTTGGAGGCACAGGTCTTTGTGCTAAATAACATATCACCTGTTTGCTCTAAATCTTCTACCTTGGACTCTGTTCCAAGTTCTTCCTGTTCCCAAGGGCTGGTCAGATAGGTCTGGGGCCTCCAGCAGCTTAGAGATGTTGTAGGTGGGAAGGGGGGGGGGCTTGACTACCCCCCCCCCGCTTCTCTATGATACAAGGTGAGGAAAATAGGGGTGCCCCTGTAGAGGTCATGTCTGCTTCTGTTTAAGGTTGATGGCCTGCAAATCACAGGTGACCAAAGTCTGGCACATTTTGGGGTCCTTTGAGGCCTCATGATCCCCTACCTCATCCCTGCTTGTCACTCACAGCTTCCTGCTGGCTGCCTGGCCACAGGGGGTATTTGCAAGTCATCTCCTAGTCCTTTCCTGCCTCCCTCCCCACCATCCCCTGACTCGCTAAGACTCTCCTTGCCCCTGCATGCCACTCAGCATGGTGGGAAATGACTGACTCACCCACAGTGCTCTTTCTTGTCTGGCAGGGGCCCAGGGCATTATCAACAGTGGCCTGATCCCCTCACTGGTATGGAAGCTGCAGAGGGAGGAAGAGGAGATCCAGGTACTTCTTCTGGACACACTGTCCTCCTGTCTAATGGAGGATGCCTCTGAAGCGCTGGGCAGCCGCGTGGTGCCCATCCTGAAGGAGAAGCTGCTCAGTCCCAACGAGAACATTCGCAGCAAAGCCGCGCGCACGCTCATTGCTGTCAGGTGAGGCTTGGCAGCCTGGGAGGGTGGGAGTGACTGCCCACCTTGGGTTTCTGCTGCAAGGCAGGCCATTGAGGTGTTCTGGCCCCCCAACCAGCAGAGGGGCCATCATCCAATCCGCCACGCGGAGCGCCGGGACATCCACCCCGGCACCTGCTTGTGCAGCGGGAAGGAGCATGCTGGAACCGAAGAGGTCCCTCTCCCCTTGGGTGACCACTGTCTGTTGACCTGAGAGTGCCCGGAGCTCAGCACTGAAGCCTTGTAGCCTAGGAAACTCCCAGTCCCAGGCAAAACCAGATGGTTGGTCACCCTCCTCCAAGAGGAAGACAAGCATCAGAGCACAACTAGGGAGCACGGTAGTCACTAAGCTCTCAATGTGTTCAGGCAGTGTCCACAGACTTCACATTTAGACACCCCCGAAGGAAGGGAATGACTTCCCTCTGTAGATGAGCAAATGAAATGCTCTGTGTCCAGTCGCCCGTGCCCCAGGGTCACACATGTCACAGTCTAAATCCTCGCCTGGCACCTGAGAGAGCATAAAACCTGGGAGCTGGGAGTGGCGGCAGGCAGGTGGTGTGTGATCCCAAACAGGGACACTTATGAAAGATGGTGGTCAGCCCTGCTGCCCGGTTCTGTGGCCTCCCCCCATACTCTGCCCAGTATGGCCTCTGAGGCAGACCCCTGGGGGACTTGTTAACATGGATCATTTCAGCTCTGCTCAGATTTCCTTTCCCAGTAAGGCCTCTGAGAGTGTATTTTCTCTAGAAAACAGCGGCCTCCCAGCCCTACCTGTACTTTTTGCCATTCCAAACCGTTTTATGTATTGTCCCCTAGGGCAATGCCTGAGGACAGGACTTTACTCTTTCTGCTGCTCGAGACCAAGGGTTCAAAACAGGTGGAGATTTGCTCCCCATCCTGGAAGACACACAGCACCATCCAGAAACATTTTTGGTAGTTCCAAACTGGGGGAAATGTGCTCTTGGCGTTGAGTGGGAGAGGCCAGGAATGTTGTTCTCCGACATAGAGTCCACAGTGCTCACCAAAGAATTTCCTGCCCCCAACATCAGTGGTGCTGAGGGTGAGACACCCTGATCTTGCCTCAGTGTCCTCACCAGGGCCAGCACGTGCCAGGTGCTGTCAGTACTCTCTGCAGGAAGGAATGGCAGTGAGGTCTCCCTGCAGGTGGGGCCCAGTATCTGCATCTTTGATCAGTTTCCTGAGGGCGGACACCCTCTGGCCTTGAAGCTCAACAGCTTCACAGCTTTGGAGTCAGCTAACCCTGTGCTTCCAAACCATGTTCCTGTGTGTCCTTTCAGATGTTATTAACAGTTCTGCCAACATGAGGGTTCTTGGGCTGCAAAGTTCAGGGGAGGCTGATGAAACTAAGTGACTGAGTTCTTTGCTGCAGGACAAATGTGTGTTATGAGGCTGTGGTAGGACCTGTTAGCAAGTTTTGTGGCCCAGGGAACCCTTCTCTTTGGGGGGACAGTGTTGGCCCTTTCACAGGGAAACACTCAAGGAGTCTGCCACCCCCTGTTTTACGGCTTCCTACAATGCCAGGATTAAAAGTGACCTAAAAGTCATCTTGCCTGAGTGCTTCCTGGCAACTTGCTGCTGTTTGTGTGGCTCAGCCCACCCCTGGCAGCTCTGTGGTTCACCCGTGTTCTGTTCCTCCTGGTTGTGGGGTGAGGGGCACCAAAATGTCTACTATCTTTGAGTGATGCCTTGGGGCAAGGTTCCATCACCCCCTGCTCTTGTATGGTTTCACGTGCAGTAGCCCCAGACTCTGCTCCATGTCATCTGAGCTTGGGGTTGAGCCCTAAGCTTCACGCTCACACTGCCCTGCATCCCAGTCCTTCATCCAGTCCTAGACCACTAGGGATTATCCCAATATAAATCCTTTTCTCCACTGTCCCCCTGAGAGGTCCTGGGACGTGCCCCCCTCTCCCTCCCAAGCAGAGTCACCCAGCTATCACTTCTCTGACCCAGCATCCCTCTGGAGGGCAAGAACCAGATGTGGCAATGTGATGTCATCCCCATCCTGGTGCACCTGCTGAGAGACAATGAGATCTATGTGCAGGCCAGCGCTGCGGGGGCCCTCATGTACGCCACAGTGACCACCGAAGGTGAGGCAGCCTGCTGGCTGGGTGTGCTGGCGGGTGGGTGGGGAGAACAAGGGGCGGCATCACCGGGGGATTTGTAACCAGGGCGGTCACCAAGGCCCCCAGCCAGTCTTTTATCAGCACCCCAGGTACTGTCCCCTCCCTACCCTGCCAGAATACCCTGTGCCTGTTGAAGTCCTTTCACGTTTGGGTCTGAGGCTCTGCCCTTCCTTCTTCCTGGTCACAACGGGCTTGCCTGCCCGCTCCCCTCTCTGGTCACCTATATTAGGATCTCTTGTCCCTTCCTACCAGGCTATTGCCTGGGTCTGGATTTCCTGCCTCGGGTCCAGGCCCTTGTGTGCCATGATCCTGGGCTTGATCCATGATTCTAAGCAAACACTGGGATTCCTGCTTCCCTGTGTTTCTTGATAGAAATTACCTTTCTCAATATGAGAAGCGGAAGTATAAGACAAGTGGAAGTAGAAGATTATGTCTCCCAGCCCCCAGCCCCCGCCCTAACTCTGGCCAGTCAAGCATTCGCACTACCCAAAGGGATGCCCATGGCTGGTTTCCGTTCCTGGAGGTTGGGCCCAGCCGTGGCCTATGAAACTGTCTGACCTTCCTCACTGGCCTGCACTCATGGTACCTGTGTTTCCTCGGCCTCCCATCTACTACCCCACTTGCTCGAATGGTGGAATGTGAGATGTACCAGTGCAGGGAGCTTGGGATTCTCCCGGAGTCTACAGCTCCCTTTCACACGCAGTCAGGATGCTGAGGGCCAAGGCAGGTGCTACCCTGTGTGTCTATCTCTTAGGCATCAGAAGGGCAGAATTGTCACCCTGGCAATTTTTAGAACCCTGAGATATGAAGCTTTTTCTGGCCAAGGATCCCCAATCCCTGCCATATGTGTGACTCAGTCTTATCCTGGGACATCTATGGTTTGGTGTGAGTGTCAGAGTGATGAGCGATGGGTCGGGGAGCAGTAGGCAGTGGACATAGGACAGGGACAAAACCTCCTCTGGGTGGGGCATGGTCATTAGCCCAAAGGATAATGGGAGTTAGTAGGGCACTGGACATGCCACAGCAGCAAAGCGAAGGGCATGCTGAGAGTGCCTGGGTGGTTAAGGCAGAGGAGCCTCTATCAGGGAGGGTGGAGAGGCAGCAAAGGGGGGTGTGCCCTTTTCATGTTCGTGTTGACGTCCCTCACTAGACTGTAAGGGCCACGAAGATGAGAATGGTGTGGGATTTTGTGACTGGCACACAGCATTCAAAAATACTTGCCACATAAATAGAGGATTTTAATTTTTAGAAGAATATACGTGTTGCTCTGTGAGGACTGCATATGGGACAGACCCAGGATGGATGGGGAAAGGCCAGTTAAGGGCCTGCAGGGGTAGGAGATGATGAGACCTGGCCGAGGCTGGAGGCAAGGAGGGCCTGTGGTGGGGAGGGGGTTGCCAGACGGGGAGCCCGGGTAAAGGGTGGCTCCTGCAGACACTATGAAGGCTGTGGGGTGGCCAGAGGCCTGGGGAGTGAGAGGAGGTGGGGAAGAGGGCCCCCTCATGAACACCTGGTGTTGGTGACCTACAGGGAAGTATGCAGCCCTGGACGCAGACGCCATCCCCTTTCTCCTGAAATTGCTGAATTCCCCCTTGAGCCAGGCGCGCCTGAACGCTGTCAAGACCCTCACCATGCTGGCCGAGGCCCCTGAAGGCCGAAAGTTCCTGCAAGCCCATGTGCCCACCTTCCGTAGCCTCGAGTTAGATGTCAACGTAGCTGTGCGGCGGGCAGCCCAGATTGCCATCCAGGTCATCGAGTGGAAACCCTGAGTCTCTCTCACTGGGCCAGACCTGCTTAACTGCTTAACTCATGCCTCAATAAATTGGTTGAAGCTCTTTATCTTGCCTCTGCATGGCAGTTTATTCTCCTGGAGCATGATCACATCCCCCTTTCATCTGCCAATGTGGGAACAGCAGGTTTCAGGTGGCCAGGAAAGGGGTCATGGGCTCAACCTAGGGCCCAGCGAGAGGAAGAAGGTAATCCTACTCTCTGCTGGAACCAAGCATCCTCTGAGAAGGTAGAGAGCAGGGCTGAGGCCTAGAGGGACAAGGTGTGGGGTGGGGAGGGAGTTGCAGGGGAAAGGAACACAGCTGAACCAGGCACCACTCAAACTCTGGACATTCAAGTGACCTGATGCTTGGGCACACCCTTGCCCCCTCTCACCTTGGGCTGCTGGAAGGAAGGTCAAAAGTAATCCCACAAGTGTGGTTTTGCTGGAGGAAGATGAGATGTGAGAGGCCCAGGGAGGAGCATTCCTTAAAATATTTGACCCTGAGTAGCTGGATTCTTCTTCAAAGCCAAGAAGTAAGTGATCTGAGTAAGCTCTGGTACTGGCCCGAGGCTGGCCACACTCCTGTTGCCTCCCCCAGGGTGGTCCTCTGTGCCTCCACCTGTCTCTCTCCTCCTCTGCTGCAAAACTGGTTCAGGAGGTTTGAGAGTTGGGGGTGAGCATCCAGGTATGCATGGGAACCCCTTAATCTCTCTCACTCCGCTCTGGTCTGATAGGGTTGACATTCTCTAGCTAGTTCTGACCTCTGTTAAAGAAGCTGCTGGAGTGGATCTCAGCATCAGGGCTCTGATGGTTTGTCTGGGCTGAACTGAAGCTTTAATCTTTCCCTATGAGTTTTTTGAGGCTCCCTGCTTCAAATGAGACTTTACTCATTACATCACCAACTAGCTGCCCTATTTCCTGTGGGATAGAACCTCCCCAGGTTCATGGGACACCCACTCCTTCCAGAACAAACATCATTAACAAAACCAGAATCCCTACATCAACCCCTGCTTTCAGTATTTTCAATGAGCCCCAGGTGCCTTAACCTTCCTGGAAGAAACAGAGAAGTCTGTGTTCCTGGAATAAGAGAATTAGCTCCAGTATGCTTTCTTGATCTGAAAAGGATCCGCTATTGGGCTGAGCTGTGCCAGGGGTTTCTGGTTAAATATCAATCTCAAAAAAGGCCCCGTAAGAAGAAACTTATTCTCCTTCAGGAAAAAAAGGGATTTTAGGGGCTCCACTTCCTCATGTCTCAATTCCTCTTCAACCCACATCCCAACCACATCACCAAAAGGTTCTGGCCAAGGTCATTCACCTCCTTGCTGCTCAGACCCTTAACTTTTTGGGTGTGACCTGTTACAGTGATCTTGGTGTCAATGCTCCCATTTCAGGGTGGTTGGCTTGGTCCTTCTCCCAAGCTCTGGCTATGTACTTTGGTTTCCTCTGGAACCCTCTTTCTCTACATGACCAATGGTGGTCTCTGTGCTAGGCCCTCTCCCACTCTCCTGTACATCTCAACTGTCTGGCTTTGGGCTTCCTCCACCAGTTTCCTGTCTTAGCCTGGCCTGCCCTCTGCCTTCTGACCCCCAGATCTGAGTCTTTAGTTCCCACCCTCTCTCCTGAGTTCTGGATTATTTTTACCCAGCGTAACATCTACTGCCCTTAAGTGTTTCCAGTGAAGAATTAACATCAATACTTCACAAACTGTTTCAAAAAATAAAAGAGAAGGGTACACTTCCTAATTCATACAATAAAGCTAATATTATCCCAATATTCAAACCAGACAAAGACATCATAAGAAAAACTATAGACAAACATTCTTTCTGAATATAGACACACCAACTCAAATTTCAACAAACCAAATCCAGCATTGTACAATAGAAAGCATTTTACACCATGACCAGCTGAACTTATACCAGGAATGCATGTTTGGTGTAACATTTGAAAATGAACCAATGCAACAAATAAATAGAATAAAGGACAAAAATCACATGATTAAGACCTCCCTGGTGGCGCAGGGGTTAAAGGCTCAGTGCTATCTAGTTATGGCCAGCAGCTGTGGCATGAGTTTGATCCCTGGCCAGGGAGCTAACCCACATAGCACAGCAGACCTTTCCTGTCTCGCCTGCTGCTCCCCTCAGCAGTATATTTCAGTAGATCTGCCTGTTCTGCTCTCCACTTAGTCTCTGGTGAATCCTCTCACCCCCCACACCTCTGGCCTACACCCAGTTCTTGTATGCATAAATAATTAAAAATAAGGGCCTCCCCGGTGGCGCAGCAGTTGAGCACTGTGCTGTGGAGCTGTCGGCAGCGGCGACGCGAGTTCGACGCCCAGCCGGGGAGAATCCCACATGGTGCGGCAGACCTCTCCTGCCTCACCCGCTGCTCCCCTCAGCAGTGTACCTCTGATCTGCCTGTTCTGCTCCCCACTCTGTCTCTGGTGAACCCTCTCGCCTCTGGCCTGTACCCCAGCTTGTATGTATAAATAAAATAAAATCTTTAAAAAAAATTAAAAATAAATCATTAAAAATTAATTAATTTTAAAATCACACGATTATCTTAATAGAAATGAAAAAAAGCATTTGACAAAATCCAACACCCATTCACAAGAAAAAGCAAAACACTCAGCAAACTAAGAGTAGAGGGGAACTTCCTCATCATGATAAAGAAACATCTGCAAAAATCTACAGCTAACATCATATTTGGTGGTGAATCACTGGATGCTTTCACCCTAAAATAAGAAACAAGACAAGAATATATGCTCTCATTACTTCTATGATATTGTACTGGAGGTCTGAGCCAAGACAATTCAGCAAGTGAAAGAAACAAAATATATCCATATAGGAAAGAAAGAAATGGTCTCTAGAAGCAGACTTCATGATATCGTACATAAAAAATCCTAAGGAGGATACTTAAAAACTATTAGAACTAATAAAAATGTTCAGTAGATCTGCAGGATACAAAATGAGTATATAAAAATTGTTTTCTGGGCCTCTTTTGTGGCTCAATGGGTTAAGCGCAGCACTATGAAGGTGTCCAGAGCCACTGCAGCACGAGTTCGATACTTGGCCCGGGAAATTCCCACATGGCGCAGCAGACCTCTCCTGGCTTGACTGCTGCTCCCCTCAGGTGTATTTCGGTCGATCTGCCTGTTCTGTTCCCCACTGTCTCTGGTGAATCCTCTCATCACCTGACACCTCTGGCCTACACCCCAGTTCTTGTATGCATAAATAAGTAAATCTTTAAAAAAATTGTTTTCTATATGCTAGAATTGACCAATCCTAAAAGGCAATTAAGGATTAACAATTCGATTTATAATATCATGAAAAAGAATGACACCTAGAATTAAATTTAGTTAGCCAAGTGTATAACCTATGTACTGAAAACAAAAACACTGAAATAAATTAAAGAGGGCCTAAAAAAATGGAAAGCCATCTTCTACTCATGAATCAGAACACTTCATATTGCCACGATGATGTCTTTATGCAACTCAAACTCAATGTGTCCCCAAAGCAGCTTTGCTCACACATCTGTGTCTTTCTAGTTCTGCCTGTCTCCAGAATTGGTACATCCTTTACTCACAGGTTGAAGTCAGAGAGATACCCCTGCCCCCTCCCTCCAGAAGTCCAATCAGTTAAGTCCTGTTATTTCTAGTTGCTGGCTTCTATAGATGCCATTCACTTCTTCTTTCCTCTCTGCCACAAACTTGCCTGGATTACTCTAATAGTCCACTGGTGGGTGTTTCTGCCTCCTTTTTAGCTTTCTGGCAGTAGCCAGCAAATCTGATCTGGTCACTTCCCTGTTGAAGCCCCCAGGGGACTACGATCCCAAAACATCTAAGGGTTGTGATTAGGCCCTCGCCCACCATGTTTTTCCCATCTTCCACCCTTCTCCCACATAGAGGCCACATCTTGGTATCTTTAAATATGTCTTATGATCTTGCCTCATATCTCTTCCCATGAGTTGTACCTTCTGTTATCTAGCTAACTGACCTACTCCTTTGGTCATGGGAGGTTTACCCTGAATCTGAGGTGGATCGGGGGTCCCTGAGAAGGACTTGGCAGGGTACAGGCTATGTGGAGGACCATTGTGTGGCCCTGGTGTCAGACAGGGTTGCTTCAGGTCTTGTGCCTAATCCTATTTACCAACTTCCCTTGCTGAGCCTCAGGCTCCTCCCCTGTGAAATGTGGTTCCTTCAAGGCCTTCCACAAAGAGTGCTTCTGTGGTCTGAATGGGTAATGCACTTACCCCAGGCGGGAAAACAGCAGGCCACACCGATGCTGACTATCACCACTAGTTTGTCTCTTTCCCCTACAGATCATGTGCTCTGTTCACAGCTATTTCCTTTCAGTGGCTGGCACAAAACTTTCAGCTGAAGGATTAAACTAGAGAAGAGGGGCTTGGTTATTATGTGAGTGTACCCTTGGAGTGTGATTTTTGTGATTCTGTGTGGGCATCCCCCAATTCAGTTCAAGTTACCTGGAACTTTTTCTAAAGATACAAATTCATTATTTTGGTCTGAGAAGAGGAAGGAGAGGTTTAGGGATCCACTCCCTCCTCCCCAGTACACAGAAACATAGCCCAGAAGTGGCCTACATTTGACAGCTAAAGGGAATCTAACACATGCACTCAATTCCCAATAATGTTCCAATAACAGGCTTTCTGGGAGGACTGGAGAGAGCTCTGCAAGGGGGAGGTTTCCCTCCTTGCCTCTTTTGGGGTCCATCTGGAGCTGGGCTAAAGCTCCAGGCTGGAGAACACCTGCCTTCTGGAAAGGCAGTAACCAGACAGTGCTGAGTTGTAGGGAGGCTGTTGCCGTTTCCACTGGGGCAGCTCAGCTCCTCCAGTGGTCTAGACAGGAGCAGCTTTGGCTCCTGCTGGCCTGTGTGGTTATCAGCAGTGGGCACAGCACGTGTGTGTGTGTGTGTGTGTGTGTGTGTGTGTGTGTGTGTGTGTAAAACCAGCATAGGTGGAGGGTCTACGTGACATGGCATCTTTGCCAGCATACCTGTACCTTTAAAAAGGAGGAGACACAAAGCAAATGGAGGTTGGGTATAGGAAGGAAATGGTGACGGCAAAGTAAACACAAGCAGAAATCCCAAATATATCTAGAGATAAAAAGCCAAAATTAAATTTAAAGTGAAAGTCAGTGTTTATGCAGTAGAGCCATTTGGAGAAAATGACTCACTTTGTAAAGGAACAGATGTTCTCATTTGCATAGTCTCTGCAATCTTGGATGGACTTCACTCTGTCCCATTGGCACGCATGCCCTGCAGCTGGTGGCACTTGATGTATGACACTGAGGGAGCATTTCCATTAGTGTAATCCTTGGGCCCATATCCATGGGTCTCCCATAGGAAACACTTCCTCCCCTCGATGATGAGGGAGTCTGAGAGGTAGTGGTTTGCCTGTTCCTCCCAGATGCCCCTGGGCTCCAGCTGCTTTAGAAGTAATAGATGTGACAGAAGACTAGGATCAATAGCAAGATTATTAAAGTGGCACTGATAGTTTTTTTCATGGGGGATGTATTCATTATGTCACAATGCTTTGTCCTTTCAGCAGTGTGATCAGGTTCTGTATCTTTCGGGTTGTCACTATGTGTCACCTTCACAGTCGTCTCTTCTGGGGTCAGTTTGGATATGGGATACAAATTCAGGCCACAGAACACATCCCAGGCTATCCAGAAGCAGCTCTGGTTCTTCCTGAATACCTCTGAAACAGAAATAAGAAAAAGGTAGGAGGTACAGATTCGAACACAGGAGGGAGGACTTCTAGGGGGTCATGTCTCAGTGATGGGATATCACTAGTAGGAAGACTGACAAACTTGCTCCAATATGAAGTTTAGCCTCAACCCCTGCTGCAGAACATACTACTGTCATCAGAGACATGGGAGACTGGGATGTGGGCTAAGGGACCATGGCAAGAACCCCTCATGCCTTGGGGTTATGCTTGACTTCTGTTAGCACATCCAGACTCCCAGGTGTAGCTCTCTGCCTCTCTGGTATACCTGCCCTTCCCTGTCTCAGGTACACAGCTGAGCACAGCTCTGCAGGTCTAGAGGTAAGTGGCTCCTCCTCAGAATCCCCTTATCCCTTGATCTTCACCAGAGGATGGAAGAAACAGCTAGATTTCTGGAAACAGACACTGTTCTCTATGGCAACTTTTCAGTGAGAGTCTTCTCCAGGCATGTTCCAATCTCATGACCTGGCCCAAAATTCGGCTCTCTGGGTCCTCAAGGGGAATTGCAGGTATTTTGCAGGAGGCAAACGGGAGAAGTCTAGGAATTATGGGGAAGTTTCCACTCATTTCTCTCAGCCAAATTAGGGAAATTGCCTAATTCTAGGGTTAAAATGCTGGTCCTCTGTCAGGACAGCTCTCCTTGGCTTCTTTAGGCCTGCTAGGGAATAGATCAGCACCATGGCCAGCTCCAGCACACCCAAAAAGGCCCTGCCGCTGCTTGGAAATAATTTCCTCTTTGAAGACAAGATAAGCTCATTTCAGTGTGATTGTGCTCCCAGCAGTGTGTACTGTGACATGTTCTATGTCTCATCCTGGTGGGTAGTCTCCACACCAGCTGTGTCCCGAGGATAAGTAGGCAGCAGAGACGATGGAATTTATCTGCCAGGGATAGAGAAGCTTTTGTTGCAAAGGGATGATGACTGCAGTCAGAGGACCCCAAAGCCTGGGATGCAGATATCTGCAGTAGGGAGTGAGAAACCCTGAGTGCCATATTCTGGTCCTTTCTTTCAGATGTCCACGTCCTGATGTCCATGTTGCCCACCACCATTCTGTGGCCAGGCCAAAACAGGCTACTGTAAGTAAAAGGCAACTAGACATTTGACCAAGCCCAAGGGCTGTGTGATAGGTCAGCGGCCAAGGGCACACCTTTGGAATCAGACTACATGTGTTCAAATCCTAGCTCCTCTCCTGCCCGGTTATCTATGGAGCCCAGGTTAAGTCATTTAAGTTTTCAGTGCCTCAGTTTCTCCATCTCTAAAATGGAGGGATCCCAATAATCATACTTATCACATATGGAATAAACTCAATAGTGCCCAGGACATCCTAAATGGGTAATGGATGTTAACCACTGTAATCCTCATCCTCTGTCCACAACCTTGGATTGAAGGTACACCTGGCATACTGTGGGCATTCAAGGAGCCAGTTTACCAACCCCCACAGAGAGGAAGTCCCAGAAAGCCCTGCATCCTCCAGGTGAATGGGGCATCCTTGATCAGGAAAGGCCACTCCCTATCCCACACCTCCTGGGCAGAAGTCCCAGGAGCTCACCTCAACCCGGGGTCTCCTGCAGGTCTCAGGAGAGAGCCCAGGTCTCTTTAGGCTCAGAACTCCCCTGATGGGGTGGACAGGGGTCTCCAGAACTCTGTGTTTGTCCTGGGCAGACCTTCCCTTCCCTCCCTCCTTCCCCCAAACTCACAGCCTCCTGAGCATTCTCTGTGCCAGGCTTAGAGCTGATCTCATTAGGCTTTATCCCTGCTTGTGTCAGTGCCATGAGCAGCTCAGGTGACCCTACCCCCGGACCCCAAATGCTCCTTTCCTGACCCTATCGGAGAGCCCCATCTAGGCCCTTAGGTTCTCAGGGCCTGAAGATCTGTTGGAGCCTTCTTCTCCCGCATGGAATGAAACCCAGTTGACTTATGACCTGTTTTCCTCTGGTGTATTCTTGGGTGGGGGCTGCCTACTCCCCTCCCCAAACACCTTACCAACCATTTCTTGCTCCCCTCCTGAGAAATCCTTTCATTTTGGATCCCTGTCTCAAAGGCCCCCCTTTCCCCTTTCTTCCAAGGAGGCTCCACAGTGTGATCTCTGTGTGGCTAAATCCAATGACCAGTTCTCAGGCCCCATCTCTCTTTGCAGCAGCATTTGCTGCAATGGGTCAAGCCCCTCCTTCCTGAGTCACTTCCAGGCCACCAAACACTTCTGTCTTCCCACCCTCACGGGCTGTCTCCTCCCCATTGCCTGGAAGGCCCTTCTCTCTAGGCTAGACCCTCCCCCCACCTGTACCTGCATCCAGGGGCCAGTACACCTCAGAAGTCTCCCACATGGGTCCCTCAAGCCCACACTGCTCCACGTGGATGTTTGAGAGGTATCTTAACCTCAATACACACTCCTGAAGCCATCTTAGGGAAAATGAAGGATAGGGCCTCTGTCTGGAAAAGAATTTCTGGGAGAGACTGTGGGGTAGGGGATGCTGCAGCACAGGCCATATCCACTCCAGAATGTTCTGAACAGGATTCCTTGGCAAAGGCTTTGGATCTTTCTTCCCACCTGAATGTTCTCGCGATGTGCATCTCTTCCTTTGGATTTCTGCATCCAGATGTACCCTTTTCTCCTGGCTGTTTCGTAAATGCCAACAGAGCTGGTGTAGCTGGGAGAAAAGCAGGGGCATGTTACCACCCTGAGCCCTTGGTACCATGCATGCCTTATGGTACCACTACTGGCAGTTGAGAGCCAGGGTCACAATGGACTGAAGAGAGATCCAGTCACTGAATTCTTATGAGAATAGAAGGAATGCGGGGTGGGGAAAGCATGATGTGGACAACTCTGGCTTTCAGTTCTGGCTCTGGTACTTTGTGGTTGTATGGCCTTGGCAAAGAGTGATGCAACCTGCCTGAGTCTCCTGTGCTCCTGTTGTGAAGCAACAAGTAGAAGGCAATAAGCCCAGGGTGCCTTCCAATTCTGAGGTTCCAGAGACCTGTGACCCTCAGGGTAGGAGAAGCTGCCCATCACCCCTTGTCTGCTGCTTCTGGTGAAGGAGGAGGCCCTCTTACCAGACAAACCAGGCAGGGCAGGTCTAGGAACCAATTTAGTTCCAACCCGCCCCCCCCCCCAACCCCCACGCCTGACTGTCAGAGATGAACAGGAGCTCAGCCTGGATAGGCTTCATCTGGTCCTGGCCCTCAGCTGCACTCAGTCACTGAAGTTTAGTGGAGCATTTGCAGATGCAGAAAGGGAGGATTCTATCCCTTCCCTTCTGTTATTTTGTTTTCTTCCTGAAAACTTACATGGAAACTTTGGGAAGTAACAACATTCAATTGTTGTTTTCCCCCCAAGGATTGGGGTCAGCAATGAGATTTCTGCTAAGTCTATTCTGGAATAGATTTTAATCTATTACACCAGACTTGGTATATTTGAATCTCACCTCCCCCAACATGTGGCAGAGATGCAAAGGAGCCCCTCTAGGCTGGGACCCCTCCACAGTTAGCCCATTCTAAGACTCACTTAAGTCTCATCCCTTGGACTAACATGTTGGAATTAAAATTCTGTGGATGACGGAGACTGGATTTAACCTTTAACTGCTTTCTGATTTGGCCTCGTGTATGCATTTGCCCTTCCAATGACACACTCCGCCTCCTGTGGACAAGGTTGCTGGGTGTGCTGGGAGAGCCTGGGTCCTCCTTGGTGGCGGTGAGCAGTGAGCTTCGCCCATGGTTACTGATCCATAAACATGAATTTTCCTCTTCATCTCCCCATCCCCTGCTGGCAACTGCTCTGTATTCCCCAGAGCACCTGGCATATGGTTGGGTAGTTCAGAAAAACTTAAAGAGTTTGACTGCCTGAGAAGGGGCAAATCAAAAAGTGGAGAGTAAGAGAACAGCAGAAAAGAACACAAACCATCTAGACAGTGAAGACCCCGAGCAACAGGAAAGAACGCTGTCCCCCACTTCTCCTCCCCCTCCTCTGTAGGGAGGTCTCCCATCACTGATATGGGGTACACAGCAGGCCTGTTTCTCCCACACAATCCTGGCCATCCTCCTCATTTGTCAGTTCCTCTTGCAGCTGGGCACTGTGCATGAGAGGAATGAATCGAATGGAAAATACTGAGCAGAAAGCGTGTCAGAGGGTAGCCCCAGGCTGAACTGGGGATCCTGAAGCAGTCTTCCAAGTTTTTCATTACCTAGACCTCAGGCAAAATTGCCAAACTGCTGATCTGAGCCCTAAACTTCAGACAACCCCTGCTGCTTTCTGCTTTAGTTACATCCTGTCCTGCTAAGCCTACTGGCCTTGGTGAAGTAGTGGAGAAGCCAGGTGGGGGCCCAGGCCTGCCCACTTACCAGTTTGACAACTTGGACAAGTGACATTACCTCTGAATAAAGGCTTTGTAATATCCCAACTGAGTGAACTGCTACCTGCCTCCTGTGAGGTGGGAAATGGCCGTGGAATGAGAAGGTTGACAAATACCCAGCCTGGAGCCTGCCACAGGTGGCCACCAGCACTACTGTCTTGGCTTAATTCCTTCTGGGTGGGTGGCAGCTAGGAATGCCCTGATTACATTAATTCATACTGAAGTTAGTGGACTTAATACTTTCAAGGGAGATTTGTATTTTAAAATTCAAACTTCACATTCTAAGTGAATACTTAATTGACAGATTGTTGAAAAGATTTTTAGGTTAGTTTTGTTTCTAAGCAGGGCCTTTTCTGTGTTGTTTGCCTATTTCTGAGCCACTTCCATCCCCATAACCCCAACCTTGATCCACAGCCTTCCCGCTTTCAAACACACACACTCTCTCTCTCTCTCTCTTCAGGAATTCAACTATTCTTTCCCAAAGCCTGTGGAACCAAGTGACTACGAGTTGGAACACTGGCACGGTCGGTTGACACCAAAACTGACCTAATGCAGCACTTACATGTTGATCCGGAACTGGGTCTGTGACTAAGGAGATCCCCAGGATGATGAGTAGAGTGGCTATGAAGAGCATTATGATAACATAGAGGTAGTTCAAGTTGCAGATGAACACGGGGCACATGCTATTGTTTCCCATGCAGCTCTGGGGTCTGTAGATGAACTTGAGCACCATTCCACAAAGGCCAAGCAGAATTCCACCAATCAATCCCCAGAAGGCGCCCTGCCAAAAAGGAGCCCTGAGAGTCACCTGGGAGGAATACGGGTGATGAAGCAAACCCTCTTCAGCCTCACTTCCCTGACTAGAGTTAAGCTTGTCATAAGGGCTCAAATATTTGAGGGAGCTGTGTAAGCCCCTGTGAGGAGAGGACACCTTATTAGGCTGAACAAAGACATGAAATGCTTGTACTATCTCTTAGGACGTAAGAGAACCGAAAAAAAAATTAGAAATACTTTAACTTACATAATGGACTGACATCTAGAGGATACCCACAATATCCTTGTAACCTTGAACCAAGAGTAGGGATATGCCCCAGTACTTGGTGATAGGCCCCAGTACCTCAAGGTTGGTGTCCTAAGTGGGAAGCAGATTCTCATGCTGCCTGCCACTCTCACCATGTTCTCTCCAGGAGAGCAAAGGGAAGCATCTCTGGAATCCCTGGAGCCCAGCAACTGTTCCCTACATTCTTGGTGCTTCATTGAGTCCTAGGGAGCTATGTGGAGGAGGAAGTACTAGCAGATTGGCCTAGAGGACTGAATACCTAAGATAAGGCTGGGAGGAAGCATCAGTCAGACGGAGGAGAACAATGATATTCCTGGCAGATCAAATAGTCCATGGGAATGAAGGGAGGCAAAGAAGGCACAGAACATTCAGGCAATCAACACCACAAATGTTAGGATAGCTAGGGCCTAGAAGATGTGCATGGAAAGAGCAAGGGCAGAGTGGCAGAGAGGGACCATATCACAGAGCACCTCAGACACTTGGTTCAGCAATGTGTGCAAGGCCTTGCTACTCAGTTCTGTTAGAGGGAACAAGTTATGATTCAAATAAATGAAAATATTCTGGGTAACTATGCTGTCAAAGTCTTATTGATGAAATGATGGAAGCATGAATTGGGTTTTGGAAAAGATGGTCCTCGCTTCAAGGAAGGGCGAAGGAGCCCATGCCTATATACTCTGCTGTGAGCATGAAATCTCTGAGCATGACACATCCATGTACAGAGGCAACAGAAAAGTATTTTTCTATAGGCAGGTAAGCAGGAGGGAAGACCACACACACTTTGTATTGTCTGTGGATTACATTGCAAAAGGGAAGAAAACTAATCTGAGTTTGTCTGCATGCAAACAGTTCTTCTCCTGGAGCTCAGACAAAATCATTTCTCGGAAAACAAATGATGCAGTGGTGGTGTGAACTCCTGAAGCACAAGAGATACTCCTTGTGCAACTCTGGCAAAGACAACTAAGATATCAAGGCCAACCTTCACACTGACATGAGGTGGTCACGCCGGTTCTCACCTACCTGCTCAGTAACTCTCTTGCAGAATACGGCAAGCAGGAAGACGGCAGCAATGGGGGCTGCCAGGTAGTTACTAGTTCCCATCACAAACTCAAACATTTGTTCATTGTACATAGCTTGCATAAGAGCGGCCCAGGTGATGATGATAGCAAATAAAACTATGACAAAAAACCTGTAAATTGCACCAACAGTCAATAGCAGTTTGATGAGATCTCCCCCCCCCCACCACTGCCACCAATAAAATATCTGAACTATTAACTATTAAAAATCCATGAACTTTTAACTCCATTATTATTTAGCTTAAAGTCAGGTATCTTTTCATATTTGTGGGATAGAGAAGATAGTCACACCCCTAAACACCAAAAGGACCATAAGGATACAGACAACAAACTTGTGAACAAGTAAAAGGGAGCGTCTGTTTGTGTGGGGAGTGTCTGTTTGTATGTTACTGGATCCTGGGAAGATTGTTATATTTGGAGGGTGGGTTTGTAGTAGTCATGCTTCAAAATATTAATTAATTTTTTTTATGGTGAAAAAATCAGTATTTAGAATTAGCCAGCTGGACCTAGTTTCAGTGATCCTAATTTTGTTGGCAACATCCGAAGCGTCACAGTCAGGAGCCGGTCAAGCATGTGCTGCTTCTCCCTATCCAGTCTGATCAGGGTGTTGACCTTGGCCGCTTCGGTGTCTGAGCTTCTTCACAGCCTATCAGCGCTGGTGCTTGTTGGCCTTGAACACATGTGTTGCCTTCTTCTATGTAACTTCTCCATGGCTGCCTCAGTGGTTAGGGGAACTTGACAATGGCAGAGGGTCTCCTGGGGGTGCTCTTCTGAGTATATTTGGGTATATTTGAGTATATATTTGAGTATATTTGGGCAGCCTTGGGAGTGGCAGTGTCTTGGGCCTCTGGAATGTAGGTGATGCGCGAATCTTCTTTTTCTTATGGCTGTGGACGCCTTTCAGCACTGCTTGCTTGGCCTTCAAAGCTTTGGCTTTGGCTTTGGGAGGTGTAGAGGCTTCCTTCTTTACTTTTGGTGTCATCTTTGTGAAAAGAAATCTTAATTTCTTGAGGGGTAGCACATTAAAAATTTTTCAGACAGGTTACTATGGATTTAAAGGTTTATTATTTACTAAGATTTAAAGTTTTCAACAAGTTCAGAATCTTACCAGTTTTTGTTGAAACCTTAAGGAACTGAGCAGAGGCTATTTTTTAAAAGAACTTTATTTTTATTTATTTATGCATACAAGAACTGGGGTGTAGGTCAGAGGTGCAGGGAGTGAGAGGATTCATCAGAGACAGAGTGGGGAGCAGAACAGGCAGGTTGAAATACCTGCTGAGGGGAGCAGCAGGCGAGGCAGGAGAGGTCTGCTGCACCATGTGGGTCAGCTGCCTGGTGGGATCTAACTCATGCCACAGTGGCTGGCAATAGCTTGATAGCACTGAGACTTTAATACCTGAGCCACCAGGGAGGCCCAAGAATTTTTTTTTAAGTAAAATATTTGTTAAAGAGTATTCAGGGCTTCCCTGGTGGCACAGCGGTTAAGCGCTGCGCTGTGGAGCTGTCAGCAGCGGGGACGTGAGTTTGACGCCTGGCCGGGGAGATTCCCACATGGCGTGGCAGACCTCTCTTGCCTCGCCTGCTGCTCCCCTCAGCTGTGTGTTTCTGTTGATCTGCCAGTTCTGCTCCCCACTCTGTCTCTGGTGAACCCTCTCGCCGTCCCACGCCTCTGACCTGTACGCCGGCTTGTATGCAAAAACAAAAATAAAAAAAAGAGTATTCATATGTAAAATTACCCTAGATCAAATATCACTTCAAAGATTACTAAATCTTAGTTTTGTGTCAACAAGGACTTAAAAATGTAATTTTGAGATAACCAAGACAGACCAGAAATGACTAATTCCTTGACAGTCAAAAAAGGGGCAAGGGTCTAAGTTGCAGCTCTAGTAATGATAGAATAGTTGGTATGAGACTGAACCCCCAGATGATAATGATAAATTCTGTACCAAACATAATATCAATACTGAAGACCAGCTCAAAGCAGGCAAGAATGGGAGGGAATTCAATCTTCAAAGACCAGAACCATATTGAGTGCTATCTACATTTATCTACTTTCTCCCCTGGCCCATTCTACTCTGCATGAAGTGTCTAGTTCTACTGGGTTGAGGTGGCAGAATACAGAAGTTGGAGATTCAGAATGGCTGATAGAACTACAGTGAAGGAGAAATTAATAAATATTCTATTTTTAATTTTATTATTATTTATATTAGTATAGAATACACTGAGCATGTACCTGTATATGTACATAATACGGAGACTACATATAATAGAAAAACTAGACACAATTAAGAATATAAAAGTAGCAATAAATTTCAAAAGATTAAAATCTCATAAAGTATACTCTGGGATCAAAGAAATAAATTAGAAATCAATAAGAAAAAGATAGTGGGAAAGCACCAAACACTTGGAAACCCAACAGCACACTTCCAAATAATCTATAATCAAAGACAAATATTACAGGAAAATTAGAAAATATTTTGAGCTGAATAAAAACAAGGACACATTATACCAAATTTATGTGATGCAGCTAAAAAGTTAAGCTTAGAGGAAATTTATAGCTTTAAAAGGCAATGGCAAAAAATATTTTAAAACCAACGATTTGCATTATCACTTTAGGAAACTAGAAAAAAGAGCAGAGTAATTTCAAAGAAAATAGAAAAAAGGAAATAATAAAGAACAAAAATCAAAGGTGAAAAACAGAGGAACTGACAACTTCAAAAGATGGTTCTTTGGAAAGATTATTAGGAATGATAACCTTGTAGGCCTGTTTGACCAAGAGAAAAAGAAATAAACACAATATCAAGAAAGAAAAATCATTATTAGTGATCCTACAAGGGGATGAAGATGCCTGGGACCACAAGGTACTAATGGAAGTGGAGAGAAGTCAGGAGTCTAAATATACTCTGAAAATGGAACTGTTAGAATTTGCCATCTTCATTATTGAGACAATCCATAACTCACTTGGAACTCTGCTACAGAGTAAACATTTTTTAATACATATTTTTATTGTTATTTATGTCTTTTACATTTTGTATTCCCCTTGGGTAGCCCACCACCAATTCACCCGTGATCCATCTCCATGGTCCCTTGTGTTCTTTTCTATTCCATTTTGTGCCCTTACCCTCCCCGCCGCCCCCCACCCCCCCGTGAGTGTTTCTCTCCTATTTGGTTTCCTTATAGTCCTGTTATAAGTGAAACCATTCGATATTTTTCTCTTTCTTTCTGGCTTATTTCACTGAGTCT